>LBNU01008280.1:18162-46436 GCA_014162995.1 Artemisia annua
TTTTTAGCAATTAGTTTCTTTTGGTCATCACTATGTTTAGTAAGTGAACTATCCTCATCCCGACCACTTCCAATATCCTTAAAAGTAGCCTTGTGATCACCCTCAATAATAATATACCATAGATCTATGTTTTTTGATTTTACATAAGTTTCAAAGCGGTTTTTCCAATATATGAAACCATTTGGTTCAAATAGTGGTCTTTGCATAGATTGCCCTTCTTTAAAGTTTTCAAAATCCATAGATTGTTCCAAGTTTTAAGATACAATATATTTTAAAATCTGGAGTAACGTAGCTCTTGATGCCAATTGTGGAAAACTAGAAGGGATGTTGAATAGTTTACCGATTTTTAATTGATTTTCTTTGAAAACTTTTACGTGTAATTGATAATTAAACAAGTAAGCAATAGATAATGTGCAATAGTAAAAGTAAGAAATGATCAAACCACAACACGAGTGTTTATCGTGGTTCGGCTACAAGGACTCTATTTCCTTGCCCTACTCCACGCCCCGAGTATCCAACTCGAGAGTTTCTTGCACTAGTCAACAAGCTCCTTTAACCGGCAGAGAAAACCTTACACGTCGCTTACACCTATTTCCGACACTAAACTAGATGTCGAGTTCTTTTACAAAGGTACAACCACTCCCGGTAGTTCCTTTACAATGGTACAACAACTCCCACCACACTACGTATTTTGAGGACGAAAATACTAACCGATCACTACAAATAGATACAATCAAATGATGTATAAACTATACAAGTTTACATAATGCTAAGCTAACAAGTCTTGTTGAAGCTTGTTACTTTTCGAATGAAGTTATGATCTTCTTGCTACAAAAGAAGCTCACAAATATGCAAAGGAAACGGAGTTAGATGAGAGAATGAATCTATATGAAATATGTTATGATTGTAAGTGATGACAAAAACTCAAAGAGTGGGTTGCTATTTATAGGCAAACATCCAGACCAACCCACGGATACGGCGGAACCAATCCTTTGGTTTCGTCCGTTATACCTGAGGGTTCCGCCAGCAAGTCTGACAGATTCCTGCATAAAATATTTCACAATCTAACTCAATATTCTTAAGATCTCACAAAGTCAACTTTGAGATCTTTGAATATGAATCTAAGCAAAACAAAACATGTCTCTTACACAAATGTTTCCTTGAAAAGACTTGTGTGATGCAAGTGATGATGTAAACTATTTTTACTATTCCATATTAAGAAATAAAATAAACTTTGTAGAATGTATATATATGTAGCTTACAAATGTTAATATGAAATGTTTAGTAAGTAAATGTTTTACAAAAAATGTTTGATTACTAACTATTTACTAATCACAAGAAACTTACTAATTATACTTGTATCACATTTTTAACATATGAAGTATACCTTAACATGTATGTATTCTAAAAGTATACTTGACCATATTACAATTTGGAATCACTTTATGAAAACATGTAAATGTAGTTTGAGTGATGTTAATCTTGAAAGACTTTTAATCTATATTTACTTGTTGCTAAAAATAAACTTTACCTTTTGTCGTTAACAAAACAAAGTAAAGATCGTAAAATATAAATAACGTTTTTTAAGCGATATTTGTATTAACATATATTGATCTCAACTCTATCCCGGTACGTATAAGTATAACCAACCTCTTATATGAATTTTAGTTTTTGACCAAATCAACTATTCCATCTTTTATATCTTTCCTTTTTTAATAAAGGACTTAATGAAAGATATGCATAATTTACCCTTGTTTTATGTAAACTTATTTGACAATTATATAACTTTTTAAATAAATTTAATAGGTTTAGGTAAAATTTTAATAAGTTTCTAAGTTTCAATTTTTGAGCTTATGAACTTTATCACTTCATAATCAAACAAAAATGAGCTTACAAGTGCAGGGCAGAATTAAGGGGTCTTGGTGTCAGAGGACCCCGATATAATATCCCTTCGTAATGATAGTTTTGGTAAAATCATAAATTTTCTAATTACATTCGGTCCAAAAAAATATAATAGCCCTTCGTAATGTTAATTTGGTGGAATCATGATTTTTTCTAATTACATTCGGTCAGAAAAAATTATGTTTCAAATCATAGTTTCATTACTCTATTAATAAGTGACAAATAACCTCAAACTTTGATTAAATATTTATATTTTAGTTTGAAATTTTTGTGTATAAGGTCACGTCAAGCGCTAGTTCCATCACAGAATAAGAGTATTAAAGTTTCAATAAACTCATAAACCAATGAGCTTAGATAAACACCATTAATGGTACAGGAACGAACTACAAATAAGCTTAGATAAACACCATTAATGGTACAAGAACCGAAACAAAAACTGAGGAAAAATTTGGAACGGGACCCGTCTCAAGTTCCACGGCTCGGTTTTTGTACAGTACTTGGGGCCGGTGGGGATATCTGCTTTTTCTTGATTAGTACAAAAAGTCTCTAAAAGATTTGAATTTGCGATAGATTTATGACAACAAAAACTATCACGAAAGAGCGCATGAGTCCATATTGATGAATGGTGATGTTAATATTTGCATCTTTGGTGATATTAGTAATCGAAGAATTACTAGTTTGGTGTTACTTGAAATTTATTAAAGGATAGGGTTATGATGTTTAATGGGTTATAGGTTACACGATCATTTTTTTTTTTTTTTTTTTTTTTTTTTTTTTTTTTTTTTTTTTTTTTGTTTTTTTTTTTTTTTTTTTTTTTGGTCTTCGTTGTTTATGTGTTTACTTCCTGGGAAGATTAACCGAATCCTCAATTTTTATATTTTCCGAAAGAGTCAATTATCTAAGAAAAGTACTGGTACTGGTTGGTTTCGACCCACACCATACCGAGAACCAAAAATTTGGGAATCTAGGTACTGAGAACTGGTCCGTTATTCCAAAATTTGGTTTGGTTCCAAGTCGACCTCGATATGGTTCCTCTTTACTTTTGAGCAGGCTTAGTTATATCTGTTATTTCTGTAGAAATGTATTTGACATGTTAGAGATAAATGGGCTTTTTTAGTTTCATGCTTCTAGCTCTAGCGTCAGCTAGTTTTTTTTTTTTTTTTTTTTTTTTTTTTTTTTTTTTTTTTTTTTTTTTTTAAAAAAAAAAAAAAAAAAAAAAAAAAAAAAAAAAAAAAAAAAAAACCTTACATTATAAATTTATTGAAGTATATTTTGTAATTGGCATTTTCAAAAGCTCTTGCATCATTTAATTGCTATTTTTAAAGAGTTCTTTCTATAAAAAGCTCGCTAAAATTAAAGCTGTTATTAAAAATTTATATTTGTCAAACAAAACTTAGCTTATTTGGAAAAGCAAGTTCCTGTAACTTTTCATAAACTTTAGAGTGGTGGGTGTGGGAAACTCGTAGCTCGCAATCGCCAGCGTGGCACTTACTCGTAGCTTGCCACCACACCGCTTGACTTCCTCGTGGCTCGCCAAAATGAACCTCCTCGTCACGGCGAGGGAGGATCTCGTACTTTTTGTCAGTGAGCTTGTTTATTTTTTTATTTTTTTTATTATTGTTTTTTTTATTTTTTTTAAGTTATATTTTCTTAACTTGTTTTCAAATCATGAACCCAAGAAACAAGAAACAAGGCACAAATCAATGGTGTTTTGATTGGATCTGGGAAAGATGAGTTGGGTTTCTTCGTGTGTTCTGTGACTGCAAACGAGAGACAAGATGAGTTGTGTGTTTTGACCGGTTTGTGTTTGGAGTGGGTTGAGGAAGATGGGGTGTTTGGATAGGAAGATGGGGTGTTTGGAGTGGATTGAAGAAGATGGGGCGTTGAGGAAGACCGGTTATTATCATTTTTTTTTTAATTTTGTTTGTTATATAATAAATGAATATTTACTTTGAGTGAAGAAAAAAAAAATGTGTAAGTGGTGGGGCCCAAATGAGTATGTTGTAGTTAGTTGTGAGTGAAGAGGGGTTGTAAGAGCACTAGGTATCGTGGTGTCGTCCTGCTGGTGCCGTGGGAAAAAGTGTTGCCACATCAGCACATTTTCTCATAACACGAGAATTCATCATAACACCAAAAACCTCCTCCCTCCTATAACACCAGTTTCTAGTGTCGTCGTACGCCCTTGTACCCCACATATATATTTTTTTCATTTGTTTAAACACATTTAATAAACCAACACATTTAACTAAAACTTAAATATTTATTAATAAAAAAATTAATTAACAACTCCATAAATATTGACATAACATATGACATCATTATAAAACTTATTGGTACTTTGTTTCACGTAATCTTCTCATAAAATGTACATATATTTATTTAAATTGTTCAATGGGCCTTTAAAAAAAGAAGACTACTGATAAACTATTATTAGGCCTAACTGAAAATACAAGTATATTAGGGTTTTATATATTATATACTTCATCACTTTTAACTCTGCCTCTATCTTTTACACAGCAGCACTCAACAACCTTTTTTTTTTCTACTATGAATCCTTCACACTAATCACAGCAACACTCATCCACCATTCCTCCATAAAATACATAGATCTAACACGCACACACAAACAAAAAAAGAAAAGAAAAAAAAAAAGGAAAACGCGATATGAATACGGGAAAACGCGAGCACCAGTACCCACTTCGCGCCGTCGGGTGGCGTTTTCCGGGATAATCTCGGCTGGTCACGACGGCTCAAGACCCGAAAACGCGAGCCCCGGTACCCAAGTGGCGCCGTCGGGTGGCGCTTTGAGGGAAAACGCACGGGAAAACTCAGGGTACCTAACCCTCTAAGGGAATGTTTGTTAAAATGATATGACACCCGGTGGGGCCGAATGAGTAAAAACACTTGCTCACCGCACCCACCACTCTTATTCTAAACAGACATTGGCATATAATTTGCCACGTGTTTTAACTATATTCTCCTTACACCTTATTTGAGAAGCATGGACATCAATGAATCAAACTAGTCTAACGAATCAAACAAACCCGATGAAATAGTGTATTGTTCATGTTCATTCACTTAAATTTATTAAAAGGAACATACATACTTGAGTGAATGAATTTATATGTTCGTTAAGATATCATGTGTTTTCGTATACAATTATGTTAAGAGGTAATTCCTCAAATACCCCAAAAGTACAACCTCACTCACCCTATATGCCCCAAAAATTTTTCATTTCTCAAAATGCCCCAAGGGCGACAGTCGCCCCGGATGTCTTGGGCGACTCCTCCAAAATCAAGACAAGTGTCCCATGGTTGGTGGGATTTTTTTTATTTTCTTTTAGTGTAAATTACATATATAGCCCTACACTTGTACCTATAGCTTTGAAACTTGTACATTTTAACTATTGTTGCTACCTATAACCACAACCTACTCCGACCACCACCAACACCACCACCATACACACAAAAAACCATGCTCTGTTTTTTATCAGTTCTTAAATTTACTCAAACAACCATATTCATTCATGATAAAAACATGACAGCGTGTTTTGTAAAAATTGCTTTTCATAAAAGGTCATCCTTATAATAATTTTCATCACTGTCTTCAGGTACTTTTCCAATCTTTATATAATTCCTAGTAAAACCCTTTAATTTCTTGAATCATTTTTGCTTCTACTTTAAGATTTAGCAGCCACAACCTTTTCTTCATTCTATAACCCACACGAACAACACTCCTTTAGGAATTTTATGAGTAGATCTAGGGTTTTATTGTTGTAAATCTAAGCTTTTAGATGGCTGTGTTAGCAGATTTGGAGGTGTGGGTGTGGCGGCTGATGTGATTGAGGTGGCAGTGTGGATGTGGTCGGTGGGGTTGGTGGTTTGATGATGGATAACAGCGGTTGAAGGCGCGTCTGGACGGAGGGTCATGCGGATGGTTAAACGGGAGGTGGGTTTTGTGAGGCGGAAAGTGGGGGTGGTGGTGGTGTGGGATGGTTGGTGATAGCGGCCGGAAAATGTGGTCGGAAAATGGAGGAGGGTTTATGGGCGGAGTATGTAAAAGAAAGGTCTATGTGTGGCTGCAAAAGTGTGCAGGAGGTAGTGTGTAGTATTTTAATAAGTGAGGGTAAATATGTAATTTACATTATAAGAAAATAAAAAAATCCCACCAATCATGGGACACTTGTCTTGATTTTGGAGGAGTCGCCCAAGACATCCGGGGCGACCATCGCCCTTGGGGCATTTTGAGAAATGAAAAAATTTTGGGGTATATAGGGTGAGTGAGGTTGTACCTTTGGGGTATTTGAGGAATTACCTCTTATGTTAACATAGCTATTTTACTAAGTATTACTCTGTGAGTTAGATCCAGCAAAAGAAAACTCATTTTACACATACATATTTTACATAAAACTTCTATACAATAAAGCATAGTTATCCAGTCCAGATCAATTATATATACATTTTATTTTTTATAACAAATACGAGACAAATGACTAATAAAATGAACGAAAAGTTAAAAAAAAATGTTCGTTTGATAGAAAATAATGCGTAAACTTTTTTGTTTACAATTCTTATTTGTTCATCACTTTTTTTATTCATAAAAAAGAGTAATCCTTTTCTGCAAAATTTTATGAAGACTCTACGAGATAAAAAAAATTATGACTTGAGTTACATACTAGAATACTAACTCTTTAGCACTTGATAACTGATATAGACATAATTTTTAACATGACTAAAACATACACCAACAAACATTAACGAACTACAGAAAACGGATCACTAAATTAACGTTCACAAAGATGAATGTTTCTTTTGATACTTCTTCAAACATTTTTTCATAAATTTGCTTTGGTTAAAATCTTACTAACTGTTTATTACGTGACCCAAAATATACCGAAAATTGGAACGTTACCCTGAGCGCAATTGACCAATTTTTGTGCCAACTCTACTTATAGTGTCAACAATATTCTAATTTGTTATTTCTCTGCATGCNTTATGTTAACATAGCTATTTTACTAAGTATTACTCTGTGAGTTAGATCCAGCAAAAGAAAACTCATTTTACACATACATATTTTACATAAAACTTCTATACAATAAAGCATAGTTATCCAGTCCAGATCAATTATATATACATTTTATTTTTTATAACAAATACGAGACAAATGACTAATAAAATGAACGAAAAGTTAAAAAAAATGTTCGTTTGATAGAAAATAATGCGTAAACTTTTTTGTTTACAATTCTTATTTGTTCATCACTTTTTTTATTCATAAAAAAGAGTAATCCTTTTCTGCAAAATTTTATGAAGACTCTACGAGATAAAAAAAATTATGACTTGAGTTACATACTAGAATACTAACTCTTTAGCACTTGATAACTGATATAGACATAATTTTTAACATGACTAAAACATACACCAACAAACATTAACGAACTACAGAAAACGGATCACTAAATTAACGTTCACAAAGATGAATGTTTCTTTTGATACTTCTTCAAACATTTTTTCATAAATTTGCTTTGGTTAAAATCTTACTAACTGTTTATTACGTGACCCAAAATATACCGAAAATTGGAACGTTACCCTGAGCGCAATTGACCAATTTTTGTGCCAACTCTACTTATAGTGTCAACAATATTCTAATTTGTTATTTCTCTGCATGCAAGATCTTTATTCCACCTTCCCCCCATTTTATCAAATCTTTATAATATATATTTGAACAATTAATCAAGTTGCTAAAAAAATTTTTGGTAAAAAGGTTACCCGGTAAAATATCTAAATTTAAAAACATTACCAACTATGAGCGATACAAGAAACAAATTCAAATTCCATGGGAACTAGAACCACCATCAGAATGTGTTGTGAACCAAACTAAATCTTAGGTTTATATGATTATATGCAACTAATGTCAGCAACAAAAAATGTCCTAGGCAAGAACAAGAGTTTTTCTTATCACGAAATCAAGCTAGTTGCGGGATAAATTTGACTCCTAACAAAATGAATCTGACAATCTTTGGAAGCCCATGGAACCATCGACAGTTGTTCACGCATCCACTCTTCCGATAGTTGAGAAAACATATTATCAGACATGATTGTTACGACCTTCAAAACCTTTGAATTCCCAAGCATGAAATGCAAAAACTCTATATTCGAATCGCACGCCCGTGTTTCTGTGTATTTCATGGTCTTAAGGTTCATAAGCATACAAGTAGGCACATACGCTGGTTTTTTCCAACAAACTCCTCTTGGCTTTTGATTTAACACATATAAGATAGACAAATGCAACGTTATAGATAGATAAAAGAAGTTTAGTACGTAGCATAAAACAAAACAAGCCAAAGCTTCAGAATTAAATAAAGTACTTTTTCAATGCATAAATGTTCCAGCTTGGAGCAACAATTAAGAATTTGAGGGATTAGTTCATATCCCCAACCAACGCTTCCATTTAATTCCAACTGCTTCAAATTTGAAAACTTGGGTATATCGTGTAAGTCTTCCAATGTTATTCCAAACTACAGTTGAATGTATGAATGATAACAACTATCATTCAAAGAGTAACAAATCATGAAGATAAATCAAACTGAAACTGAAATATTCCGAAAAGAAACTTACCGGAAAGGTTAAAGAAAGGATTTTAGCTTTACTCAATCCTTTTAGAAACTCAATCCCGAGGTGATCATAACGTGCTTCACATGATGATTTTGCCTCAACCAGTGATGACATATCTTCTATTACGACATGTGAGTACAAAATCCCATCAACAAAGAGATATTCAAGCTTAGGGACATTTAAAACAATGTTTTTGATAATTGTTGTGGAGTCAGAGATTGATAGTTCCAAGCGCTTCAAAGTAGGTATCTTGAAATAGTAGTCTTCTTTGTTGTTCCATGAACTTACTCTCAGAGATAAATTCTCAAGTACCGGGCAACCACCGATGATTTTGAAAACATTATCACTAGGTCCATTAAGAATAATAACAATCTCAAGGATTTTCACACAAGGAAGATTGACGGAAGATTGAAGGTCCAAAGAATGAGATACAGGGTAGTAAAATGTAATTTTAACTTTGTGAGAGTCTTTGCCATGAAGAGACTCGAAGGAAACACAAGCCGTATAACTCGTACTTCAAGCTCACTAACATTTAACCTAAGTGCTTCAGTGATCCACTTTGACATAGTTGACACTGGTATATTCTCATTAGAGTTCAACCTAAAATTTTTAATCTGGGGTGTTTTGCAAAGGTGCAACACATGATCCACATATTTTATAAAGCGATCTAATTCAGGTGAGGAGTGAATATAGTCAAATTCAAGATTATGGACCAAAGTCCAAGTGTGTCTCCATCTTTTGGATAAAATGCTAGTTTGCACAGCGGATTTTGTAGGTATTAGCGAGAGTATACGTGAAAGTATCTCTTCATGCAAGCTGCTAAGCCTATCTACACTCTTACTTTTGGAAGTCATCTTTTAGCCTTTTCAGTTTTCACTTCCTGGCAATATGAACATGAAAATTAAAAAATATATATCATCATTAAGACTTTTCATATATGTATTTTAGAAAAAATCCACGATCCAAAAGGCTGTTATAGAGTTCTTGGCAATTAAAAAGAATTCTCATTTTTTTTAATGAAACTGCAGTTTAGTTGAAGCAAACAGTCAGTTACAGAAGACATCCTGTTTTCACAAAGCTTAAGGTTTAATGATGCAAATATGATAAACTGAAAATTGTTGGCTACAAAGAAGAACATATACATTAGGAAAAAAAAAAAAAAATAGAAAGAAAGAAAGAAAGAAAGATGCAATTCGGTTTAGGATTTCAAACTCTATTTGGTCATAATAAAATCTTCAAAGGGAAGGAGGATTAGGCCTCGGCGAGGTGAGACTAAAAAAACAAGGGATATATTCCATACAAGTGGTTGCAGAGAGATATGCAAAAGAAAAATGATGCTAAATGGAGTCTAATAATAAGATGCTAGTTTCGCGATCATAATGGTATGCTATGACCTGACATATCAAGAAGTCAAACAAATGTCAAAAGTGTGGAGGAATATGACAGATATGTTGGATATGAGCCACCACATGAATTTTTAATTGAAGATGGATTTACGATTTTGTTAGGGAGAGGTTATGTTATATGGTTTTGGCAAGACATGTAGGTCGACAGTCTTGAGTTTAAGTATAAATTACCTTGAATGTATGCTTTATCCAAAGATAAATAAGGTATGGTTACTCATTTGGAATGAGAAAAAGAGCAGTATGAAGAGTTTAAAAAGGTTATTGGCTTATTGGCTTATCGCACAAAACAGAAAAGCCCTCTCTTTTCCAAAATGATTGGGTAATATTGACAAAAGATAAGTTGGGACGCTTTTAACAAAAAGTTCTATCAATATTTTCAAAAGTTCTATCAATATTTTCAATGAAAATTGCTAAGACAGAATGGTTTCAAGAGTATGCATGGAAGTACTGGGCTTCCCCGAAATTGTTGATGTTGGCATGGCAGCTGCTGATCAATAATCTTGCGGATAAAGAAAGGCTTGTTGAAATAGGTATATTGCGGAGTTCAGAATTTCAGATAAATCATGATGAATGTGAGAGATAGATAGTGAAAGTAAAATCATGTTTTCATACACTATGATTGGGCTTGATGTGTTTGGTGCGGATTTCTAAAGTTACGGGAATAACATGCGTGTGTTTACACAAGAATTAGACCCCATATAGTATATAAGATAGAGGACCTATCTTACAAGTACACAACTAGTACGAGTATTGCAAGAAACAAAAGAGAAGATGGTTGATGGGTGGCGTTTCTTCATGGATGGTGTAGTTCACCTGTTTAGTTAGAAATCGGGAATCAGTGGACTTGTAAAGGAGGACAAGTGTAGTTTCTAAGCATTGTACAGAAAGGGTATGGAGACTCCGTTTCAGTGGAAATAAAAGATTACACTGGTTAATATTATAGTGAATTCAAGGTAAGCAAGATGAATTGATGGATTGAGAAACTTTGATGACTGTTAGAATAAAAAAATCATTCTGTTGTGCAATAGTTCACTTCAACGGACGTGTATCATATCGGTATACCATTTGTTAATATAAAAGCAAAGTGATAGTCGTGTAAGATCCATATATCTTGGAGACAATGATAAGATGAACAAGACGACGTTTCTTATCATGATGTTACTAATGCCATAAGTTTGGCCAATGTTAACAACCAAAGTACTGCAACTATATTGTAAGGACAGAGGAGAAGTGAAACTGACCATGTATGGTCTGTTCTCAGATTAACATATGCTAATATTACTGAAAGAAAAAAAAATGCGATCCAGGATGGATGAGTTGGGGATTCGAGGTTTTGTTAGAATTGAACACATAGCATATGTATTTAACTTTATAAGAAATTCAGAGGTGTTAAAGATTGTAAAGTCACTTTGATTCAGAGACTGAAAACTACTTATTTTACCCCTAAAGAATAAGCCAATAAGCATTTAGATCATATAAACACTCCAAACTACTTACCTGGAAGGTTAAGGGGGGGTTTTTGGATAAGCTTATTCCTCGGCTAATGGGCTTATTCCAAAATTTTTAAAAAAGCTCACAATCTCACTTTTTTCGGCTTATTACTTATCAACTTGAGCTTAAGTAAGCCATAAGTGCAGGTTCCTAAGCCAAAAAAACTGGACTTTATTATGAGCATTTCCAAATTCAAATAAGTTAATCCAACAAAACCTAAATAAGCTGACAAGAAAAAAAGAAAAAAAAAGCAATCCCAAACACCCTCAATTGTGCAAAATCATTAATCACAGTTTTAATTATTCTTATTCCATGCAAACGCATATACAAATACTGAAATACATATAGCACTTCAACATATGGTTTTACCACAGCAACTATATGCATGCCTACTAAATACTAATAACAGTTGTGAGTCCAAGTGAATGATACCGTGTGTAAGGATTACCTGATCGATTTATGACGTGAAGAATATGAAACGATTGGAACAAATGAATAAAGAGTTTAATGGTATCGTATGCAGATATAACGAATAAAAATTGAATAGTTAAGGGGTGTCAATAGTGTTGGGTTGACCCGACTTGAACCCGAACCCGAACCCAATAAGACCTTATAGCTAGGGTCGGGTTAATCGGGTTAAAAATACTAGCCAGCCCGATAAGACCCGAACCCAATATTGTTATAGGGTCGGGTTAGGGTTGAGTTATTTATCTTATTAGGTTATCGGGTTGACTTAATAAGAACAAAAAAATACTGTTGTAACTTTTTTTTTAATAAAAGTTTGAAAGCTTAGTTATAACATTTTGGTAGTTAAAAACTTGTGCTCATACAATATTTTTGATGGGTTATTATTAGTTTTTAGCTTTGTTGACTGTTTTTTGCACAGTTACCCCTTTGTATTTAAATTTGCTTGGAACAGTAGGTATTGTCTATAGATTCTTTGAGCAACTAATTATTTTGTTGAAGTCATCATATAACTGTCAATGTTTCATGTTTGATGGTAGTTTTATTTGTTGGATCACAATCTTTCTTGTTTCTGTGAATTCAGAAAATTGGAAAAGTTGGAGACCATTTGAACATCCAAGTTTGTACGGACTTTACTTTGGGTCAACTTAAACAAAGCAACCCGATAACCCGAATGACCCGTCCCGATACCAACCCGAACCCGACAACCTCATTTCTTCTAGGATCGGGTTGCGGATCATTCTTTTTCGATCAAAACCCCGAATCAACCTGAACCGATAAACCTGATNTTCCTACTAAATACTAATAACAGTTGTGAGTCCAAGTGAATGATACCGTGTGTAAGGATTACCTGATCGATTTATGACGTGAAGAATATGAAACGATTGGAACAAATGAATAAAGAGTTTAATGGTAACGTATGCAGATATAACGAATAAAAATTGAATAGTTAAGGGGTGTCAATAGTGTTGGGTTGACCCGACTTGAACCCGAACCCGAACCCAATAAATAAGACCTTATAGCTAGGGTCGGGTTAATCGGGTTAAAAATACTAGCCAGCCCGATAAGACCCGAACCCAATATTGTTATAGGGTCGGGTTAGGGTTGAGTTATTTATCTTATTAGGTTATCGGGTTGACTTAATAAGAACCAAAAAGATACTGTTGTAACTTTTTTTTAATAAAAGTTTGAAAGCTTAGTTATAACATTTTGGTAGTTAAAAACTTGTGCTCATACAATATTTTTGATGGGTTATTATTAGTTTTTAGCTTTGTTGACTGTTTTTTTTTTGCACAGTTACCCCTTTGTATTTAAATTTGCTTGGAACAGTAGGTATTGTCTATAGATTCTTTGAGCAACTAATTATTTTGTTGAAGGTCATGTTTGGCAACAAACATTTGGAAGCGTTTAGGAGCGACAAACGATAAGCGGTAAGCATTTTAAATGAAAAGCTTGTTTGGCAACACCTCAATAAGAGTTTAAATATTGTGTTACCGCTCCAATCCAAATGCTTCTGGAATAAGCTTTCCAGAATTGCTCCAAGCGTTTAGATACTTAAATTACGTATATACCCTCATTTGTCTAATCATTTATTTTATTTTAATGTGTATATGACCTTTTTCGTAATTTTACACTTTATAATTACTACTACAGCTACGTTACCAAACACATTTTTTAAATAAACAACTACTGCTTACTGCTTACAGCTTACTGCTACTGCCAACTGCTTACTGCTACGTGTCGCCAAACATAACTGAAGTCATCATATAACTGTCAATGTTTCATGTTTGATGGTAGTTTTATTTGTTGGATCACAATCTTTCTTGTTTATGTGAATTCAGAAAATTGGAAAAGTTGGAGACCATTTGAACATCCAAGTTTGTACGGACTTTACTTTGGGTCAACTTAAACAAAGCAACCCGATAACCCGAATGACCCGTCCCGATACCAACCCGAACCCGACAACCTCATTTCTTCTAGGATCGGGTTGCGGATCATTCTTTTTCGATCAAAACCCCGAATCAACCTGAACCGATAAACCTGATAACACCTTTAGTTGTATATTTTCTTCAAATTTAATACATGATATACGATAGTGTTTAAGCGTGTTTTGGTATACATGCTAATATTAAAGTTTCATAGAGTAATTGTTTATTCATAACTTTTTATTGGTAGTATAATGTGACTATCAAAACATCTAAAGATTGTGTCTTTTCAAGCGTAAAATAATTTTGATCAATTAGCAAAATAGATATCATGTTTAAGAAGTGAACGAATGTAAGTAAGTGTACTTATAACATATCACTAAACATGCTTAAATTGTTTGTACCTTCATACTAACCGCACACTTTTTGGATTTAGATAGTGTTTGTTTGGGTCTATAATCATATATAGCCGGCTTATGGCTTATTTGGTTTTGACTTTATTTCATAAAATCACATTTTGCATCTTATTTTGAAACTTTTCAAATTATATACGTTTATTATAACATAAAAATCAGCTATATAAACCCAAACAAACACCTCCTTAACCACTCCCTCAAGTAACTAAATGAATCATCCTTACTGCATGCTTTTAACTTTTAAAGATAGCTCTTAGGCTACCCTTAGTAATAACCTTCAGCGATCCTCAATTTTTCTGCCACCTAAGCTTTCTCTTTCATGTGACTTACAGGCGACCTTTTAGGCACAGTAAGGTAACCTACACTACAAAGAAATATACCCAACAAAATACATTCTAATTAATTAAACACACACAAAACAAACACTCGACCTCGGTCGAATTCTCGACCGAAATACCAAATGACCCTCAGCGACTGGTAAGCCCACAACAAGGACGACCTCCTCCGACACTCTTCAACCCTCACTCCGACTGACCTTATTGCGCCTAGTCTAAAGGTACAAAACCCAAAACTTTGTTTTGGAAGCCTTTTAGCCTTCTACGAGTATGTCCTAACTTTCTTTGCCTGTATTTATCAGCCCACATATAATTCACAAAACCCAAAACTCAAAAACCCTCAATAAAAAAGCCCATGAACCGAATCTAGGTTTACCATTTCTCCATATATAAAACCCAAACACACACACCTCATTTCACATAGCAAACTAGGGTTTCCCAATCTCACACTCCCTCCCCCGCCGCCACATTTCCAAAACACCAGAGGTTAAAGCGACATCGCCGCCGTTGTCCGCCTTGACAAACACCCAGTCTTGGCCCTCAGTTTTGCAACTTATACACAATCTCTTAGTTTTTTCTATATAAAAAAAAAAGAAAGTTAGAAAATGGGTAAGGTATCAAAGGCTGATAAGAAGATTGCATACGACGCAAAGCTCTGCCAGTTGTTGGATGACTACACTCAGGTGCTGGTTGCTGCTGCTGATAACGTTGGGTCGAACCAGTTGCAGAATATCAGGCAAGGGTTGAGAGGTGATTCTGTGATTCTGATGGGGAAGAATACTATGATGAAAAGGTCTATTAGGATGCATAGTGAGAAGACTGGTGTTCAGGCTTATTTGAACCTTATTCCACTCCTTGTTGTAAGTCTTTTTTTTTTTTTTTTTTTAATTACATGTTTAATATATCGTGTTAGTAATGTTTGCTTTTATTTATATGAAATCTGGTGATATGTAAAAATATAAGCTGTTTTTATATGATTTGTGTTTTTTTGTTAATAGGTTTGGTTTTATATTCTTAGTAATGTTTGGAATTGTGTCTAATGTTTTTTATATACTGGTTCAGTGGTGATATTGTTCTCAAGTAATTTAGTATTGTTATTATATTAACTAAGCTTATTTGTGTTACGGCTTATATTTCATAAGCTCAGTTTTATGGTTTATTTCGAGGCTTTTGGGCTTATAAAAGTTTATTATGATATGATAAACTTATATAAGCCCATAAACCTCCAAATAAGCCTGAAAATTGGGGCTTATGAAATATAAGCCAAAATCAAAGAAGCTCAAAAGCCCTCATATAAGCTTAAAAAACACCTAATGTTTTTTAGTCTGGTTTGTAATGTATATATTTGTGTATTTTAAAGTTTTTTGATATAACTTAGTTGAGTTCAGTGGTGATATTGTTCTGAAGTAAATTTATTTCATTGTTTTAGTATTTTTAATATATTTATTAATGGTTAAGTTTGAGAAAATGATGCTGATTTGTAGTAATTTGTGGTGAGACAAATTAGGATTAAAACTAAGTTTTTATTGGAGTTCAGTTTTTGGGGTGTGTTATGTTTTATTGTATCATGGGCAAATAAACATTTTAGTAACAATGTTTTGCAAGCTAGGTTTAGCTAATGTTTGATGCAATTTATTATTGTTGTTATTTTAGTTGCTGGTTATGTTTGTGAAAATGACTGGTTTGTAGTAATCTGTGGTGAAAGAAGTTAGGGTTCAAACTAACTTTTTTATTGAATATGTAAAGGGTTCAAACTAACTTTTTTATTGAATATGTAAGTTTTTTGGGTATGCTATGTCTTGGTAAATGTACATTTTAGTAATAATGTTTTGCAAGCTAGGTGTAGCTAATGTGTAATGCTTGGTGTGTTTTCAGGGAAATGTTGGTTTGATCTTTACCAAGGGTGACTTGAAGGAGGTCCGTGAGGAAGTTGCCAAGTACAAGGTGAGATTTATTACACATCACATATTTTTTTCTTTCTGTTTATTAAGTTAATTGATCTATAATTTTCATTGAATTGTGTACTATGATGCTATATAGTGTTTGAATTAGCATACAGTGGTGTGTATTGTCTTGTTACTGTTTCAAAATACATTAAGGTCACAATTTGATGATTTGATTATTTTAAGAAGCCTTGTTCATTTGATATAACTTGAGCTAATCATAACACCTCCATACATATGACTGGATAATCAGAAACTGCTTAAGCTGTTAAAAAAGGTTATTGTCTTAATTTTGATTAAGAACAGGCCTTTTGATAAGCTCATTTGTTGGATTTATTGTTTTTTTAAAATTACAATAAGGCAATACTCTCTTCTGTGTGCAAGTTCAGGCATATTATGGAGTTTTTGTGTACGTCTTTTTTTGGGCTTATGAGATAGTATGCCAGAAATTGAACTACTAAGGTCTAAAACATTCTTTAGAGTTGATCATTAATAAGCCCATAAGCCTTCTAGTAAGCTCATTATTTGGGATTATTAACTTAAAAATTAATACATCACTATTTTGACAATTAACACCCCCTTTATATATTTTCATTTTGCGAATAGTAAAAACTTATCACTATTATGCTAATGTTTGAACAGGTTGGAGCTCCTGCTCGTGTTGGATTGGTTGCTCCAGTTGATGTCGTTGTCCCACCAGGCAACACTGGTCTCGACCCATCTCAGACCTCTTTCTTCCAGGTTAACATACTATTATACATTCATGTCAATCATACATTATATGTTTATTACAAGATGTTTTTAACATGAACTTTATAAACAAATCAGGTCCTTAACATCCCCACCAAGATTAACAAGGGTACTGTCGAAATTATCACCCCTGTGGAGCTTATCAAGAAGGGTGACAAAGTGGGTTCATCCGAGGCTGCTCTTCTAGCCAAGCTTGGCATCAGGCCGTTCTCATACGGTCTAGTTGTTCAGACCGTTTATGAGAACGGTTCAGTCTTCAGCCCAGAGGTTCTTGACCTGACTGAAGATGACTTGGTTGAGAAGTTTGCTATGGGTGTCTCCATGGTTACCTCTCTTTCATTGGCTATCCACTACCCAACCATTGCTGCTGCACCTCACATGTTGATCAATGCTTACAAGAATGCTTTGGCCATTGCTGTTGAAACTGAGTACTCTTTCACATTGGCTGACAAAGTGAAGGAATACCTTGCTGTAAGTTTCAAGACTTATCCTTTGTTCTGTTTTCAATTGGCATATGTTTATACTTATGCAAGCTAATTTTGTTTTGAAATATTGCAGGATCCAAGTAAGTTTGCCGTCGCTGCTCCAGCTGCTGGTGCTGCTTCAGGTGGTGCTGCTCCAGCTGCGGCTGCTGCTGAAGAGAAGAAGGATGAGCCAGCTGAGGAATCTGAAGATGATGACATGGGTTTCAGCTTGTTCGATTAGACAATCTTTGAGAGCTTTTCTTTATCTTATCAAGTTATGACATTTTGCTTAGTTTTATGTTGAGATACTTATGTTCTGTTTTTCTACAACAAGACTCTAGATTGTTTTTGGATTTGAATGTCTCTGTTATGATAGCTTCTCGTTTATTTCTTTGCATGTCTATGATGTTTGAATCTTATTTCTTAGCTTGATCAATCTTGCTTTAAAGTTTCATGATGCAAGTGATAAAACAGGTACAGAATAGAACATATCATTTGAGATGAACAAAATTATCGTTTGATTTGAACTTTTTGATTATTTGATATCTCCAATAAAAAGTTCATCAAAGCTGGTATAGTAAACTGTGATTGTTTTGGTGTACAGACTTGCTATTTGATAGGGTTCTGTTTAATGCTCTTTTCAGATCCTTGCTAAGGGAGGTGGGAGTGGGCACGGGAAGGCACATGAGTGAAGCCTTGTGGCACGCCGCCTCGACCTTGATCATGCACGGGATCGATCATTTGCATGAAAGTTTCACGCACGGCATCAGCAAGAAAGTGAACGTTGCATATTTAATTTTGTGGACTGTTTGAGTGAGTGAAGGGTGAGTGAAGTGATGCCTCTAAAAATATGGGTGAGTGATGGAAAAAGTGGGAGAATGATGTGGCAAAAGGGGATTGGTTGGGAGTGGGTGATGGGAGAGAGAGTGCCACAACCATTAAGATTAGTTGAAATTTTAAATGATTGGTTGTGTACTTGTGTGATCATATCTTGCCTTGGTGTTTTCTCTATTTTTCTGTGCAGATTGTTGTATTGAATGTTCTTACATTTGATTGACAGAAACAGTGCCCCTTTCATTTGCACAAATCAGCTGAAACCAAAATGACTTGCATTGTTGAAATTTTTATGAAACAAACTAGTCATGAAAATCCATTGATGTTTCGCGGATTTTATTAAAAAGAGGAAAAACTCATTTGAGCTTGAACTTTTGCAATACAGATTTCAGATACCCAAAAATAGAAGGCTGAAGTCTAAACTGTTGCTTTGAAGCAAAACCTTTGAAACTATGACCAATAGTGAAATTGTAAAGCAAAACCAAGAGTTGACGATTGCCGATTTACAAGCAACCAACTTCAAAACAATTACATTTCTGGAATGTAAAATGGTACAAGTGCCATTTACATATATCATGAAAGTTGCCTAACGTTTTTGTCGCCAGTCTAAAACAAACACATAATTCTACGCATCAATGTCCGTGTTTCTAAACAGCATGAATTGAATTGATGCTATCTAATTAAACAACCTTGTTTGAACAAAATTAAAAGTCTTTCTATATTAGCCAACATAACTTCCATCACAGAATACCACCAGTTCCAAAAGAGAAACTGATCTTTATCGTCTCAAATCCATGACAAAGATTACGAAGAACCTCCAGCCGTCTCATTGTTTGGGCTGCAGAGCTCTTCTGCTGGTCCTCCTAGACATGTCCTCTGGTCAACAGTCCAAGAATATATATTGATTCTGCTGTTACACATGTCCTTTTTAGACAGGTAAATCGAATATACTTCTAAATGTTTTTATTATTGCATAACGTTCATGATTCATATACCAACCGCTAACTGAAATGGTGTAAAATGACAGGGTGTGCTCCTCCTGAAAATATGCTTGATCACCACAGTAGTACCAGCCCGCAATCTATCGAGTCACGTGCGCAGTGCGCTTATGAGATTTGTCTAGCCATTTCCCAATTAACTATGGTAAAGTTCCCATTTTCATTGTTGTGGTTGCTCTTATGTGTCGATTTGGGTACAAAGTCTTTGCTCAGGGTCTTGTTAATAAGTCAGCTTATTTGATGGTTAAGACTTAAGACTTTTTGCCCACTAGCACATTTAAAAAAAATACAATGGTATTGTCATGAGATTTATCTTTGGGGTACAAGGGTATTTCACAACATGTTTTTGAAAACCAATATCATTATTTGTTCTATTATACAGGGCATAAACACTGAGGTCTAAATGATCATATTTTGTTGGCACACAAGTTAGTATTATTAATGTCACCGTATGTGTGTAAAAATGATGTTTGTCTCATGAAGTGACCAAAGAAGGATAATGTGTATTGTTAAACAACAAATTATTTTGAAGAAATATCACCTTGGTATTGTTGTTGCTGTTCTAGAGCGGAGCTGGTAAGAGTTACGTGGAAAACAAAATCTAGAACTGCATACGGTTATTATCTTGGCAATTATTTCACCTTGGTATATACATTACAACTCTTATCATCTTTGTCAGATAAGTGGGCTGATTTGTAGCTCCACTTGAGCCAATGATACCATAGAGGGAAAAATATTTGAGATATAAGCTCATTGTTGTAGCAACTACGATAATATAATGTGTGGAGGACGAGTTGATATGTTTTCTTTGTATCCGATATGCATTGTATTATAGTCAATATTAAAAGTGGCAATTTTGGTCCATTTATTATGAATGGGTCGATTTGGGTTGTGGCTTATCTGAAAGGGGTCAATTAGTGATAGAGGATTAAATAACAATCCTGATGCCCATACTCCCCTTTGTTTATTTTTTGTTTGTTAGTTATGCAACAGGTTTCGGTAACTCCAATCTCAGTTTCTACACTGACTGAACTAGACATTGAAAAGGCTGCATCTGAATGGATTTCTGGTGCGCTTTAAACAGATGTTTATACTATGTTTCCTTTATGATCCAAACGAGGAATGGATCCCCTGCGCAAATGGTGCTGGACAATGATGTTGGTTTCAAATATATGTTTGGCCTAAAATCACACAATTCATATGTATCGTAGCATTACATATTCTATAATTAACCCGTAGTTGCAGCTATAGGAATACTTATATTTACATAAATGACTAATATGTGTGTACGATTACTGCATAGTTAGTAGATTTATTCTGAAAAAGAAAATAGGCTTTAATAAACGAAGATCTGAATGCTAACAGTCTGCAACCTTACAATGACAACAGCTTCAGGATTCTAATGATCCAAATAGTGAGTATAAAATATTCCTACCGAGCACAAGGGCTGGTGGACTGGGAATCAATCTCACATCAGCCGATACCTGCATTTTATACGATAGTGACCAGGTAAATAATATCTTTCTGATTTGAACTTAATTGCTGTCATTTGATAATGTATTTGGTTTTAACAGCTTAAATGCATTTGGACTACAGAACCCTCAAATGGATTTACAAGCAATGGATAGATGTCATAGAATCGGGCAGACAAAACCAGTTCATGTGTACAGGCTTGCAACAGCACAATCTGTTGAGGTATTTCATACACTTGATCTGCCTTCTATATTTGTTTTTGCCAGATTAACATTTGGTATTGAATAAAAATTTAAAGGGCCGATTTATGAAACAAGCTTTCAGTAATGTGGTGATTGCCAAAGGCCAACTTCAACAGAAAGACCAAAGATAGACAACGAACTCTTGGAGGTATATATATATTTTCTATCAGTAAGGTGAGGCTTGACGGGTGTGCCTTTTAAGGGGTGTTTGGGTCTGCTAAAACATGTTGTCTCAAGAGTATGTCATTTCATTAATGACTGTAGAATACCTAGAGGTGGTAAGATGAGATGAGGAACACTCCTGACTACCTGATGTGTACACATATTCAATCCTCATAAAATCATGCCTGCATTATCATGAGTTTGACAAGGTGCAGTCCTTGCTTTCTGAGATGGTCTCACAAGGTATTAAGCCCAAGTTACATTCTCGTTGATGCATATGGGATAATGGGAAAGCAAAAAGGTAACCTTTTACAAATACACAATCCTTATTGGCGGGTGTTTGGATACGTTTAGATTTCTTATGTGATATTGAATAATGAGGGTTAGTTATATAGAGTTGTAATGATATGGGGTGTAGAATAGAGTGTCGGATGCGCTTGTGCTGTTTGAAATTGAAACGATATAACTACTTATTGTGAATTGAAGCCACAATAATAAGATAATGAGTTCTAAACTGCAAATCCAAACCCCAGGGCTGAACTTAAATAAGATTCTTAATTTTTGTTATCTTTGCCAACAGATTTCTGGACATGGAATCAACACTTGTGGAAATGCCCCGCCAAAGAGAATGTAAGCCTGATGTAGACCATGAATTCACCATTAAGAGCGTTTGGTGGCAGTGGGCAAATAGAAACAATGGAAAAATGCTACGAGAAATTTCTTAGTGCAGGAATTCGAGCCAACATCAAAACCTTCAATATACTTTTGGAATCCTATGGAAAAACCGGAAATTATAAAAAAAAATGAGTGCTGTCATGGAATACATGCAGAAGTACTATTTTAAAAGGACACTTGTGACTTATAATATCATCATAGATGCATTTGGACGGGCTGGTGATGTGAACCAGATGGAGTTTCTTTTAGATAAATGCAATCGGAAAGCATAAAACCAAACTGTGTGACACTTTGTTCGCTTTTAAGGGGTTATGCGCAAGCTGGAAAAGCTGAAAAAATTGGGGGGTCTTATGCGTTATATTAAGAGCTCTGATATTACAGTTGATACAGTGTTTTTCAATTGCTTAGTGTATGCTGAGCCTTATATGAATGGACTAATTTGTGTTATGTTTAACAGATTACACAAATTCGTGAAACGTTTCGACAATCGACTAAAAGTGTATATATAAAGCCAATAATTTAGATAAATATCCTAATTGTATGGTTTGTAGTATTTTTTACTTGCTTATTATTTTTATTTTTATAAGTAGAAATTGGACAGAAAGCGTTAAGGGGCAATCTGACTTGACCAGAACATACCCGTTTGACCCGAACATGTTTTGATCCATTACCTTATCTGCCCAATCCACCCATTTTGTAACCTAATTTAAACACAACTTCTTTTGAGGATATGATATTCTTACCCTAATTCTTATAATTTTTATAATTTTGAGGATATGATATTCTTTTGAGTTTATTCGGATGCGGTATCCTTATTTCCACAACTATCCCTAATGACAGTCTTCAGTTTATCTTTACATTTCTATATACGTACAAAGTTACAAATCTTGGAACTACAATTTCTAATGATTTCATTATTAATTGAATATTGTGTTTGTCTCCTTTATTGTAGGATCAATTACTGTTACTGTACTGTCAAGTATTACAAGGAAACAACTACGCTTAGCAGAGAAATTAAACATTGCTGCACAGATCCTGTAAACAAAAAAATTATTCGCCTAGTAACCAAGAGAGTTTATTATTCGTTCATTGGCTGCCTTTTTTTGGTTAGAGAATTTTTGTAATTTATTTACATGATATTTGTTATTAATGGAAAGTCGTAAACTACAAAGTTAAGCCTTACATTGCAATGAGGTTTACCACTATCCTAGACAAACAATGCGACTTGAGGCTCTTTCTGTTTCTTTCCTTTTGAAATACTTCCTGTAAGTGATTGCGGGTAAAACATCACTAGTGGTGTCCTTTTATTTTTTTCTTTCCTTTTTATAGCAAATATGTAACTGGAGTTTATCATCCCATGTGATTTTCTTGGAATTTTATGAATCTGATATCCAAGTATTGCTAAAAAGCAACGTTAATAGTTTTGTATTTTGCACCTTATATAATCTTATATGATTTTGTTGCATAAAAAAAGAATAGAAAAAAGGGAAAGTATGTTTGATCCCTATTTCAATACTCATATACATAAATATAGCTCTTTCAAAATCAAAGGAGTACAAAATATCAGTCTTTTGTTAAAGCTCTTTCAGTTACAGATATTATGTGACAAAACCTATAATGTGCAACTTGGACATGTCTGAACCATTTGCACCCGTAAAAGCTGTTGGTTATCATGTCAACCTTTGGTCGTCGAGATTACCTAAATATCTTCTTAGTCCTTTTCTTTTTTTGGTTTTTACTTCTTTGTTTGAATTATAGGACGGCGCCTTTATTCAGTGAATTGATGGTAATACACGAAAGTAGTAATCGGACTTGTCAATATCATAAGACAAGTGAGCCCGGGCACATGTGTAGTTATAGTACCTCCAATTCTGCTATCAAATTCTTTCGTGTTCTATCTCTATCAAAGTTACTCCTTAATCATCTAATTCGTCTATTTAAAACAAAACGCATAAAGACATATTTATATATAGCCTTTCCGTGTACGGCTTTTTTGAAGAAAATATTGTTGTATGAAGAGTGAGGATAGAGTTGATGATTAAGCATGGTGAGTGATTGATTGTGTTTGGAATGCACATAAATGGTCCTAAACAGGTTCATTGCACCATGAATCAAGTTACCAAGAATGGGCATTAACCTCACCCATCACCAACGATCTCATGAAGCCAAGTTGATATATAGGTGGTGGCCAAATGGTCCTTCTAATAATATTTGACCCTCGAAATCATGAGGGGATGTTGTGCACGTTTCAAATGTGAGTTGGTTTTATTCGAATATTGTGAATTTAGTTGTTTAGACCAGTCTAAAAAGGATGAAAAAAAGTGTGAGGTTACTACAAAACTAATCAAGCCTGTTCATTGGTTACTTGGATCCTTCATGTGTATTACAATATAACCAATCAACTAGTTATAATACCTGTGCACGCACAGGCTTTTTAAAATTTCATTTTGATTATGTATTATTATCGATTAAGAAATGAATCACAAAGAGGTTAACACATAAATCATAAGTATAGAAGAATGGTTGTATCTCACATCCGTGACTACCAACTCAATAACATTATCGTAGTATAGTAACGTAATAACCTGATTAAAAACCATATATTCTTGCTTAATAATTCTCATGTACATACTTTATTTCCTTCACAACGGCAACTATTACGTTTTTTTTNTTTGATGAAACATCACGTCAATGAATAAAGTTAGGCTATCATCTACGTAGATGCATGCATTTTTTTTTAAATTTAAGGAAAACACCTTCTACATTAAACAATGACTATCTAACCCATGTGTTTGTTTGTTTTTTCTTAATAATTAGCTTTGTATAACGGTTTTAACTGACAGACATGTTGAGGTTGATGTTGATGTTATTGTTTAACTTTAACTATTGATATAATTTTCATATACAAATTTTAAATAACAATTTCATGAGTCGTTGTTATAAGTAGAATCGCGTATATTTATTTCCATATCACAGTAACTCGTGCTTACCATTTGATATTTATATTCCCGTTACTAATAATTTAGCCGTATTTAATATTCAAACTCGTGTACGCATAAATTAAGCTTTTAAATAGAATAACATGAGTCGTTATTTAAATAATATTCTAACGGATGAAAGTCTACAATTAACAATATTAAAACTAATTCGCATATTTAGAAAATTTGTAATTTAAATATATGAAAGTCTAAAACTAATACTAATACTCATGTAATTTTAAACAAAGTTCATATTATAAAGTATAAGGGGTATAAAGTGTAAGGGGTTATTTGTATTTTTTCTAAAGTTATTAAAAAACATGGAAACTTGTAATTTTACACTTAGCTCCATATATTTTATTTAAAATTCAACCACCAAAGTTTTATTAATTACTTCCTCTTTTTTTAAGTTTTTGTTTTCATAAATTTGTCACCAATATTTTTATGCATTTTTTTTCTTAACCAAAATTTTCCACCAAATTTATTAAGTTTGACCAAAATCAATTTAATTTTGACTTTCTATTGACCAATCATATTGCTCGATTTCGCCTACGTGGCAAAATCGAGCTCTCCTATTGGTCTAATTTTTTTTTCAATGAGAAGAGTTTTATAAAAATACTCCGAAATGATGTAATTCTTTTATTATATAAAAGATTACTAGTATGTAGATGATAGAAATTTCAATGGCTAATGTCATAAATTTAAGAGAAAATGATAAAAAAATGCATCGAACTTGACATTTTTTCCCATTGTATGTATGGTGTCAACTATTTTTTTTTTCATTGTAACACAAAACTTTTGATGTTTTCTCATTATATGTACTAAGCGTCGCATTGTTAGTCCTCTATACTAACGGCCGTTAGTAAATAACTTAAAATCCCGTTTTCTTACGTTTTCGACCATTTTCATCCGTTTATTTACGTTTTTGTCTGTAGACGTTTTCGTCTGTTTTCCACGTTTTCATCCGTTTTTGTCTGTTTTTACACGTTTTCGTCCGTTTTGTTTTTTTTACCTTTTTTGCACATTCTTACACGTTTTTTGTCCGTTTTCATACGTCTTCGTCTGTTTTCTTATGTTTTCATCCGTATATTTACTTTTTCGTCTATTTTCACACGTTTTCGTCCGTTTTTGCACTTTTTTTTATCCGTTTTTACACGTTTTCGTCCATTTTTTGCACGTTTTTACACATTTTTACACGTTTTTGCACGTTTTTGCACATTTTTACACATTTTTACCTGTTTTTACGTTTTCGCCTATTTTTACACGTTTTTGTCTGTTTTTGCACGTTTTTGTCCATTTCTTACGTTTTCATCCGTTTTTATACCCTTAACCCTAAATTCTAAATCCTAACCCCTGAACCCTAAACCCTAAACCCTGAACCCTGAACCCTAAACCAAAAACCTATATTCTCATCCGTTTTCTTATGTTTCATCCATTTTTATACGTTTTTGCCTGGTTTCTTACGTTTTCACATGTTTTTGTCCATTTTTTTATGTTTTCGTCAATTTTTTCACATTTTTATTTGTTTGTCTACATTCTCGTCCGTTATCTTATGTTTTTAAATGTTTTTACATGTTTTCGTCTATTTTTACATGTAAAATAACATATAAAAACGACCAAAAACGTAAAAAGTTGATGAAAACATATGAAAACTTACAAAAAAGAATGAAAGCGTATAAAAACGGACAAAAACATGTGAAAACACAACAAAACGTAAGAAAACAGACAAAAACGTATAAAAATAGATGAAACGTAAGAAAAAGGACGAAAATGTGGGTTTAGGGTTTATGGTTTAGGGTTCAGGGTTTAGGGTTTAGTGTTTAGAGTTTAGGACAAAAAAGGGAAGAAAACGGATGAAAATGTAAGAAAACGGACAAAAACGTGTAAAAATGTGCAAAAAACGGACGAAAACGTGTTAAAACGGACGAAAATGGATGAAAACATGCAAAAACGGACGGAAATCTAAGAAAACGGACGAAAACATATGAAAACGTAAGAAAATTGACAAAAACGTGTAAATATGTGCAAAAAAGGGAAGAAAACGGACGAAAGTGTGTAAAAACGGACGAAAACGGATGAAAACGTGGAAAACGGATGAAAACGTCTAAAAACAGATGAAAACGTAAATAAACGGATGAAAACGGACGAAAACGTATGAAAACGTAAGAAAACGGGATTTTAAGTTATTTACTAACGGTCGTTAGTATAGAGGACTAACGATGCGACGCTTAGTACATACAATGAGAAAAAAATCAAAAGTTTTGTGTTACAGTGAAAAAAAAAATATAGTTGACACCATACAATGAGAAAAAGTGTTAAGTTCGACGCATTTTTTTTTTTTTTTTTTTTTTTTTTTTTTTTTTTTTTTTTTTTTTTATTTATCATTTTTCCTAAATTTAAATGTTTCTTGCTAACTTTTAATAGTATTGTTATAAGTAGTTATTGTTATAGTAAAATCGCTAAAGCATTTTTTACCAACAATAAGAACACTCTATTATTATGATAGCTTAAAGATATACCCAAAACTTACCCACCATAGTTCTAGCTAAACTCTAATACATGTTAGTAGTTGCGGAACACATGTTTATATAAGTTAGAGGGTGCTTGGGATTGCTATTTTTTTCTTTCTCCGGCTTCTACATGTTTAAAAAAAGAGAGATGATTTGCACACTCCAAATAGTTATTGGGGCACTCTTTTTGTGCTTAAGTTACTTGTACATGACTCATATTGTACTTTATCTGCTTGTATTGTGAGTGTCCCAATAAATAAATTGAGTGTGCAAATCATTTCCTTAAAAAAAAAAGACTTTTATACTGACTAAATATAAGTGCTTTTAAATAGAGTGTAAATATTTGGTTCTGGTTAAAAATAAGCAGATAAGTAGTTTTTCTAGTGTTTGAAAAATTCTGGTTATTTAATTAAATGATAGGTAAAATAACAGACTTCGTTATTTGTTACATATTGTTGAGTTAATTAAACGTAAACATATACAATTGACCAAACGAAAACTATAACACATTATACAAATGTAATGAGAAAAGTTTTCGATAACATGTCAAAAACGTATTTAAAGTTCATTGAGTGAGAATGTATTTCAAATTTTAGCTTTTATATTAGATTTTAAAGCTAAAAGGTTAAATATAATTTTACGTAAAAAAAGCGTTTTTTTTTTTTTTTTTTTTTTTTTTTTTTTTTTTTTTTTT
>LBNU01008280.1:55556-145931 GCA_014162995.1 Artemisia annua
CAAGGAAACGAGTTGTGAGATCATCCCAAGAGGTGATGGATCCTGCGGGAAGTCGCTCAAGCAATTGACTAGCTTGGTCCCGTAGAGAGAATTGGAAGAGACGCAATCGGGTCGTCTCTCGAGTGGCAACATCAAGGTCTATGGGATCTACAATCTTAAGAAAGTCCTTGAGATGTTGATTTGGATCTTCGGAACGAAGTCCATGGAATGCGCATCCGCTTTGCACCAACCGGATGGTGTCGGATCGCAAGGGAGTGACATTGGCTCCTTGAGTGAGCTCAATGGTGTTGCGATAGCCAAGGTGGCTAGGTCGGGAATACTCTCCTAAGGTACGGGGTCTAGGAGGTTGGTTTGGTTGTGGCGGGTGGTTTGGTCTAAGTAGGTTGTTGGGATCAAGGATGTTACCACCTTCCATGATGGCGGATGGTAAGGGTTACGAACAAAAACACGAAGAAATAAGATAGACTAAAGAAATCCTAGAAAAGTAAAATAAAAATCTCACTAGAAAGGAATCTAGCGAGTAGACCTAATAAAATAAAAATTCTACCTAAACAATAACTATTCCCCGGCAGCGGCGCCAAAAACTTGATGCGTGGTTTTGTGACCTTACAACAGGTTTTACCTCCCAAGGGATCTCAAGAGGCTTACAACCCCACCAGGCAGTGTACCTGACCGATGTAGTATAGGATAGTGGTAAGTACGGGGGATTGATCGTTCTCTCACAGGGAATAGTGTTCGTTAGGATAGAAAAACTACTCTAATAGGTCTAGGGGTGAAGGAAGATTCTTTTTGTATTTTTATATTTTTAGGAAAACAAGTAAAAATCTCGGTTTTGAAGGAGTGGGCGGAATTAGTTGCTAGTCAACTAACCCAAGATAACTACAATTGCAAATAAAATAAAATATCTAAACTATTGTGGTTGTGAAAACTATATGGAGAAAAGTTGTGTTTACTTAGACTTCATTACTCCCTAACTATCTTTTACCGGTTAATTGATATGTATGTTACTTGTGTGGATGAAGGGTGTATTCCTAATAACTCATGGAGTGGCATACATATCTCTCCAATTCTATGAGCTCTTATCTCCTCCTATGCCATGCACGGCACAAACATAGGGATTGTAAACAGTGGCTCATGCGTTAAATACTACCTTAATAGCCTAGTATGCCTTGGCTACATGTTTCCCAAGACGTTCAAGCACGTTACCATAAAGGAGGTTGGCCAGTTTTCTTAAGCCTAACATTGATGGAACAATCATCCCAACAAACAACAAAACATCAATTAACCAATAATTAATAGTTAGGTTTCATTAGATCTAAGCAAACACAAGAAGAATTTAGCCTAGCATGTTAATTAAAAGACAAGTAAAAGAGATAATCAACCAACACATAGACATATTGATTGAATTGAAATGAAGACTTATCTTTAATTAAGCATGAGGGTTCCAAGGGTTGGAAACCCTAAAAAGTACAGAAAATTCGTCTAGGGTTTGGTGCTAAAAGTTCTCCACAAAGTTCCACCCTAATGAATGAAAAATAGAAAACTATATATAGACTTTTACACTCTGACGGTGTCAGGTTATAGGGTCTGACGTCGTCAGCCCGCCGCCATAAGGGTTCTCGGATGGCCTAGATCCATTTCTGACGCCGCCAGCCTTTAATTTCTTCTGGGCCGTCACTCTTTAAAATATAACCTGACGGCCTACACCTATTAACACCTGACGGCGTCAGGTGTAAAGTTCCAAATTCTTTTTGGCCCGTCATTTGAAAATTGGTTTTCACTCCTTTGTCAACGTTTTCTGACGGCGTCACGTTGTGACTCTGACGCCGTCAGGTAGCAATTCTAGCTTCTTTTGAGACTTTGTCGTTTTCTTCACTTTTATGCTCCAAAAACGTCCAAATATGCATGTTTTCCAGAATTTCTCTCAAAAGTACCTAAAATGACAAAAGGAACGATTTAGGGCAATATTTGATCACATTTATACGAATTAGGGCTTAAATGACCCCCTAAAAGCGTAACACTTTTCGTCTCATCAGAACCTGTACCGGAAATGAGGTCAACAAGGACCCATATGATATGGAACTCAATGAACTTAAGCCCCAATTCAAGAAGTGGGAAGAAATTCTTAGAGCTAATGTCATAAGTTCTATAGGAAATAGAGATCATGTCAACACATGTCTTAGCTACATGCTCTATAGCATTTCCACCGGTCAACCCTTCAACTTAGCTTACTACCTAGCTGAAAGAATGGCCGACATACCATTAGTAGGAACAACCGCTCTCCCTTATGGAATGCTCCTTACTCGCCTCTTTAGAGCCATTTCTCCGATTCCTCCAAACAATAGGGGAATTAAACTCGACTACAATCTTGTAGCTCACACATTCGTCCCTCTAAGTGACAAGAGAGTGTTCAAAGTTAAAGGGAAACGCACTCGCTCTCCTTCACCATCATCATCATCATCCGACATGAGTGAAGATGGAAATCTTCCAAATTCGAAGCTAGCACCTTTAGACTACCTTCAACAACTTCCCACAATAACGAATGAGTCCGAAGAATTCAAGCAAACAAAAGGAATGTGGAAGTGCATGGCAAGGTACATGGGAAAAATGAAGCAGAAGTTGGATAGCTTGTGTGATGANATGGGAATGCAAACATACACACTTCACAACCAAGTGATTCAACATCACCTTTTCAACAAACTCAACCTCCATCACCTCAATCACCAATGGAACTTTTTCAAACACCACCAACATCACCATTACCCTATTTGGAAACTTTAGAAAACCTTTCACCAAAATCATCAAACCCTCCATCATTGTCACTTTTTGACACACTTACCCAAGAGGAAACACATCAACTACCTAGATTTGAACCTAATGAGTCATTTGAGGATGAACCTCATCACCCATCCTTGATAGAAGGTTTAGCTTACCGCTATGCTAGACCCTCAATCTTTCCGCATGATCAAGGTCATTCATACCCACAATCATTTGTGTTTCATCCCGTTTACAAATTCATTCATGATCCTCTTGACGGAGAACCAAGCTTTCGCCATTATACCCAACAACAACAACAACCACCTCAGGAGTCTTCCCTAAACTTTGATTCAACAAGTATAGGAAACAAAAACACCTCTCAACCATCCAACCTTGCTCCATCAAGCACAAGTGATCCACCACCAACAAATGAAATCCCATTTCCACTATCCCGACATGATTGCGGTCATTGTGAAAGAACCGCTCACATTACCGAAAGATGTCGAACGGAAATCCGGGAGCTAACCTATGAAATGAGGTTTATCTTAAACCACATTTTGGACCGTCTAGAAACCTTGTGTCAACCACCTCAAGTCTAGAGTCTCCAACAACATTAGGATTGCATCCATTGGACCTCCGAAACCACAAACCAACAAACCAAGAGATTTTCTCTTCCACCAAAACAAAAATAAAACACGCTACATCCTACAACACACGTTTTCCTCCCCCAAACAACCTTACCCTTGTTTTTGGAAAATGTTTCTCATTAAGGAAAGTGATGGTTTCCTTTTTAAAGATGTAGGATTTTTATCTTCTTTGTTTCTTTTTCTTGTGTCTTTTAGAAATAGGATGATTAATTACATCATTTCTTGTCTTTGACTTTCTAAAGTCAAATTTTACGTAAAATGAATTTTATTCTACTTTGAGATATGCTTTGTTTGTTGACCATGGAAGTATTGTGAGTGCACTATACCTTTTTATGGTAACATGTATATCTTGTGTTTTCGATACACACTTTCTTGTGTAGGATAATAACTCATGTTTCCCTTCCTTGATACTCCGATTTAGGGGAGTAATATTCAAGGGGGAGTATGAGTGTTGCATCATTACGCTTCACAACATGTTCTATACTTGTCTTGTGCGGCAACTAACCTTTCTTTGTAAGTTCAAAATCCATGACTTCTTCCTTGATACTCCGAGTTAGGGGAGTAATATTCAAGGGGGAGCATGAGAATTGCAACTAACCTTTTCTTTGTAGGTTCAAAATCCATGACTCCTAACTTGGCACTCCATTTAGGGGGAGTATTGTCCAAGGGGGAGCACGTGCATAAGTTCCGCTACGCTATTCTTCTTTTTGTTTCGACAAAAAGGGGGAGAAGTTTAACTTGTTTTCATCTCTAACTTTTTCACTTCTTTTTATTATTTTCATAAAACAAGTTTTAAACTTTATAAGACTTAACACTAAACATAGTGACTTACTTATAAATAAAGTTTACATTTTGTCATCAACAAAAAGGGAGAGATTATTAATACAAATATCGCCTAAAAACGTTATTTATATTTTACGATCTTTGCTATGTTTTGTTAATGACAAAGTACAAACTTTAGCTTATAAGTAAATCATCACTTTAGTTTTAAGTCTTGTATAAACTAGACTTTACATTTCTTTTTAAACATAACATAAGTTTTTACTTCTTTAAAAAGAAAGTGTCACATCTCATCAATATGCATTTATGGAAAGTTTATGTGTTTGACCATCTTTGGTTCTTACACATGTTTGGAAGCATTCCACATTGAGTCAATGCATGAAATAAGTTGATGTGACCTTGTTTGTCTTGGAGAGATTTATTACAACTTTGTGTGCAAGTTTTGTAGTGTCAGTTCTGGCGGAACCCTGGAGTTACACGGGCGGAACCCTTTTGAGGGTGCCGCCGTTTCCGCCAGAGCTGATGCTTGTTTGTGTATAAATACCAAACTACTTGCAAGAAATCTCTCATCACTTTAGGACATATATTTCACATATCCTCTCATCTAACTCAGTAACATTTGACTTGTGTGATTCTCTTATGTAGCAAAGGAGTTCACAAGTTCATCCAAGAAGTTACAAGTTTCAAATCATAAGTTGCAAGACTTGTTAGCTTTGTTATGTATAGACTTTGGTAGTTTATACTTAATTTGTATCTTGTGTAGAAGTGATCGGTTAGTATTTTAGGCCTTAAAATACATAGTGTGACGGGAGTTGTTGTACCCTTGTAAAAGAACTAACGGGAGTGGTTGTACCCTTGGTAAAGAACTCGACATCTAGCTTAGTGTCGGTAAAAGGAATTAGGCGACGATAGGTTGGTTCTACCTTGAACTAGAACTCGGTATTTAGCTTTGTACCGGATAAACGTGTAAGCGACGAGTGTAAAGGTTTCTCCACCGGGAAAGGAGTTTGTTGACTAGTGCTTTAAACTCTCGAGTTGGATACTCGGGGCGTGGACGTAGGGCAAGGAAAATAGAGTTCCTTGTAGCCGAACCACGATAAATACTCGTGTCATGGTTTGATCGTTTCTTTCTTTATTCTTACTTGCTACTTATTATCTTTTAGATCATATCTTTGATAGTATCCATGCTTACATCTTTGATTGTTTGAAAAGTATATAGATTATATCTTTGATTGTACGAAAGTTTTTAAAAGATAATTAACCTAAAAAGCGGTAAACTATTCAACCCCCCTTCTAGTTTTCCACAGAGATATAGGATAAAAATGGATCAGTAGGATACATTACCAGAACTTGCTTTACTTTCATGTTCGAGATACAGGTTATTGTGTAATTTAATCGTTGTTGCGAATCGATCATAAATGTAGTTTGATTACATTTTGTATTTGTTAGTGTGAAGTAGTTTGTAGTGATTAGTTTTTGTAATTTTAATTTGATGTTGAGATGATGAGGGTCGGTTGTTATGTCGGAATTTATTTGTTTGAAGTAGTTTTTAGTAACTATTCTGAAAGGGTGTTGTTGAAAACGATACTAGATCGTAGGGACAGTGGTTTGGGGCTGCTTGATCACAGAGTTGCGGTTGGAGCATGGGTTAAGTGATCAAGAGAAATGAGGAGGGATCCTGTTCCTGCAGTGCATGCGGGGCTGGGTGGTGAGGTGAAGGAGGTTGCTGGTGCTGGTGGTAAGGATGTGAATGTGTTGAGGTTTTTCAGATGCGGATTCCTTTTCTTAGGACTATTATAAAAGTTTTTGGAGGGAGTATAGGTCATGGTCATACTAAAGATAAACTTGAGTCAGTTGTGCCCAGACCAACTCAGCCAAAGATTTTGATATTGCAGATTAGTGATGATTCTTCTGTGATGAGCCTTCAGGTAAGTCACACACCCTTCAGCTTATTTAGTTAAATTTTTATAGGATATTGTATATAGTTAGGTGCCATGTTTTGGATAAAGGTAAAGTGAAAATAATAGCCCGGATGACGTGTGAGTGAGCCACAACTTATTACATAGTTTAGGCGACTCTTTGGCTGGAAACAGCTTGAAGGCTACAAATGAGTAGATTTGCTAATTTTGTTGTTTAGGTTTTATTTGAGGTTTTGTAAGCGATTCAATGAAGTGATTGTTAATTATTTTGAATGATTAGATTTAGGTTTTGTTGTAGATGCTTTGGTTGCAAAGAATAATGATTGTGTACTCGGCTTAGAGTTAAGTTTAATTTGAGGTTTTCTTAGCGGTAGTGATGTGATTGTAAATGAGTTTGATTTACGTAACGAAGCAGATAACATGTGTGGTTGTAGGTTAGCTTTAGGATTCAAAAGTAGCAGTTTTGAAGTATGTACTTGACGTTTAGGTATCTCTATACAGTGTTATAGCTTTAGAAGGTGTGTTTTCGAGACACAATAAGCTCTTTCATAGAAACTTACCCACACACCTGTGATAAAGAAACTCTTGCAATCAACATCGTATTTTTATCAGGAAACGTCTTTCAGACGAAATGGCCCCGTTGAAGGAGTTCGGTTGATCAATAATCGAGAAAATGGCGGCTGCTACACCAGAAAAGCCCTGGTCCTAATGAAATAACTTTTAGCTGCACGTAATATTTACAGGATTTTTAGAAAGTACAACAAAGGCCCTTTCAAGGTATTTGTAATACAACACAGTTGGCTAGATCTTTGAGTATTTTGCACCCGAATATGCAGGTAATAATACTTTTTTATATAATCATATGTAGATGACCAACAATAATAAATTTGGTGTTTTAAAGTTGGAATAAGCATGTAATTTAGATATTTTGAAGTGTTTATACCTAAAATAAACAGATTCCAACACGCGAATCGGCTTATCTGTTCTAAAAATAAACCAAGATTGGTGGTTTAGTAAGAAAGAAGGTAGTGATTACTGACCATAATTCTTGACGAATATAGGTGTGTGACTTTATTTGTATGCATCTTCCATTTGCTCTGTATTATACGTAGATAGTTTTTTTAGATTATATTCGACAATGACAAATTTCTGTTGGAGAAAACGTTACATCACCTGTATTGTAAAAGTTAGGAGGATATAACATTGTTCATCTAAATTCTAAACTTATAGTGTTTATTAGATAACTTTTTTTTTTTTTTGCTTTTTCCCTTTTTTTTAAATGTAAATTGTTTGTTATGTACACGGTGCAGCAACAATTTGCTATGTGGTAGTGCACCCAGACCTAAAAGGGGCGAGTAGGAAATACTTCCTGGACTACAATGAAGGGCTAGCAAGCAACTTTGCAACTGATCCGGAATTAGCCAAGAAGATATGGGACTATACCCATGACCTGGTCAACTCTCTACCGCGTACCTAATGCTTTTTTCTTCTTTCTATAGTTCTAAAACAGTTGGTTTAGATTTACTTGGAGTTTCACAAGAGATGATTAAATCTTATAGCTTTATATCTGACATGTTTTAAATGAAACGACATCGTTCTTGCCTTTCCAATTGTTTAATTCATGACAAATTTCGCCTTACTGCTACAGGTCTGTCAACTTATTCGTGTACATTTTGTAACTACCACATACCACATGTAAGTGCCTCTTCAAGTTATGTGTCCCGTGCAAATAAAAAAATCGGCTTAGTAACAACCAACGACAACGTGGTGGAAACTCCCATGAGAACATGAATCATTTGAATTCTGCTACCAAAGGTAAATCTATTTTTTCTTTGGTTTTTGGAATTACTACGCGAGTCATCAATTAGACTATACTCATTCACGCTGGTTTCCTGTTGTAGCACAAGTTTGTTGAAGATTGGAATGAGATAATAACGAACGAATTCATCTGACGTGTTCTACTGTCATTTCGAAGACGATTTTACATGAGCCTATTATATCCATAATAAGCTTATATAAGGCCTTAAGTTTTAAAATAAACAGGACAAAAATGGGATTATGAAACACAAGCTCATAAGCCCAAATTATGTTTCTTCATTTAATAAAACATTTCTGCATTGCTTTCTCATTTGATAAATGGCTAAATAATTCATATTTCCGTTTTACCATGCATGGACAAAGTCAATAGAGTGTGAAGTATTCTTCATTATTCATGTACAAAGTTGATACATGGCTGTATTGAATATCATCTTGCCAACATCAACTTTTTTAAGAGCCAAATTGTCCTAAACATAATTGCTACCTTTCAGGTAACAACCTTTTGGATTCTTCTTATCATTACAAAGCTGGTGAAGTTGGTCCACATATTTTATATTAAAGTACATAAAGTGAATAGTGGTTGTAAGGTATGTGTCGGGTATAATGTATAGGGCAACCTGTACTTTGTTGAGCAACTCGTATTGGGCAACTTTTTTTTATTTGTTTAACAACAAGCTTCTTGGGGAAGGAACACTTTTCTACAATTAATACCATATTTAATGAACTAACCACTCACCTAATTAACCNTCTTTCTATAGTTCTAAAACAGTTGGTTTAGATTTACTTGGAGTTTCACAAGAGATGATTAAATCTTATAGCTTTATATCTGACATGTTTTAAATGAAACGACATCGTTCTTGCCTTTCCAATTGTTTAATTCATGACAAATTTCGCCTTACTGCTACAGGTCTGTCAACTTATTCGTGTACATTTTGTAACTACCACATACCACATGTAAGTGCCTCTTCAAGTTATGTGTCCCGTGCAAATAAAAAAATCGGCTTAGTAACAACCAACGACAACGTGGTGGAAACTCCCATGAGAACATGAATCATTTGAATTCTGCTACCAAAGGTAAATCTATTTTTTCTTTGGTTTTTGGAATTACTACGCGAGTCATCAATTAGACTATACTCATTCACGCTGGTTTCCTGTTGTAGCACAAGTTTGTTGAAGATTGGAATGAGATAATAACGAACGAATTCATCTGACGTGTTCTACTGTCATTTCGAAGACGATTTTACATGAGCCTATTATATCCATAATAAGCTTATATAAGGCCTTAAGTTTTAAAATAAACAGGACAAAAATGGGATTATGAAACACAAGCTCATAAGCCCAAATTATGTTTCTTCATTTAATAAAACATTTCTGCATTGCTTTCTCATTTGATAAATGGCTAAATAATTCATATTTCCGTTTTACCATGCATGGACAAAGTCAATAGAGTGTGAAGTATTCTTCATTATTCATGTACAAAGTTGATACATGGCTGTATTGAATATCATCTTGCCAACATCAACTTTTTTAAGAGCCAAATTGTCCTAAACATAATTGCTACCTTTCAGGTAACAACCTTTTGGATTCTTCTTATCATTACAAAGCTGGTGAAGTTGGTCCACATATTTTATATTAAAGTACATAAAGTGAATAGTGGTTGTAAGGTATGTGTCGGGTATAATGTATAGGGCAACCTGTACTTTGTTGAGCAACTCGTATTGGGCAACTTTTTTTTATTTGTTTAACAACAAGCTTCTTGGGGAAGGAACACTTTTCTACAATTAATACCATATTTAATGAACTAACCACTCACCTAATTAACCTCACTCATGTTATAAATAAACACATAACTCATCTGCATATGCTCTATTCTCATCTTCCTCCAGCTAAAAAACACTCTTTACACCTCACCAATATTTTCATCTTCCACCTTCACGACCACCGGATCTCACTACAAGTCAACCAGTCCACCAGCAATCCTCACAACCACTGGACGTTTCAATAACCCGAGATGTTTATCAAGGTTATGAGGTATTCTTTTAAGCTACATAATATATCTGTAATAGTAATTAAGGCTTGAAGGTATTTTTTCATATATTTTAACATATTCTTTGTAGATCTGCGTTTTAATTATACTTTTATCCTGAAACACTGTTACAGACTTATGTAAGCCTCGACTGCCGTCGCTGCCGGAAGTCTTTGCTGCCCCTACTGTGTGTATGACTGGAAGGTTGATAAAGTTATGAATTTATCCTTCTGATATACAGTTGTTGGTTGGCGAACGTGATGAAAGCCTAGTAAGTGAACCTTCTAGTCGTATGAAATGCATTAAATATTTTTTGAAATTAGCTTAATACTGTTTAAAAAACATTGCGGCCAAAAAAATAGATTTAGATAGTTATTGGTATGAGAATTAATTTTTTAAAAAAATTAGCGAATAAATAGGTTTTATATATATATACGCACTATCTAAGAAAGTTAAAGTTTCAGTTTGATATATATACTTGTTGATTGTATAAAAGTGTTTCAACGAGAAGTACAAACTAACAAGGTATGTAATAGTTGCTTGCATGACTTGTTAGATTGAACTTGTCTCGGTAACCTCAATGATAAAGGTATGTCTTTCCAGCGTTTTTGATGGTGTCCGAGAGTTAATTTGTGATAAAGATTAATGACGCAAATGGTTCTAGGGTCATTATCAAAATCAACTCTCGGAGACCATCATAAACGCGGAATAGATGTATCCTTATCATTGAGGTGTGTTGATTGTGATAATGATATAGTGTTTCTTGTTCATTTCAAGGCACACTCCTTCATTATCCCATGCAACACGAGAGTCTTAATACTCACTCACTTTTATATAATCGATAAGTCTATCATACTTTAGTTGATGTTAATTTGCGAAAGTGATATAGTTGTCGATTGTAGAAAAGTGTTTCAAATAGAAGTTGAAAGTAACAAGTTATGTTTTAGGTGCCCACAATTCTTTGTGGATGCTTGGTTTCAGTTTATAAATGAGTCTGGAATTTCAACATACCTATCCCTTCTAAGTTCCCATACAGTTCCTTTTGTTTTTGCAACAATCTAGCAATGAGCCTGGTGTAGGCCTTTGCTCAAAGGGAGTTGAAACGACAAAAGGAGCTGTAGCGGGAACTTAGAAGGGTTACGTATGTTGGTTTATTGCATTCCATTCTTTTTGATGATCTAAAACCAACCATCCACCAAGAAATGTGGCCATACACAGCTTGCTACATTGAGCTTCACCTTGAAAACCTCAATGATCAGGGCACATCTATCTAACGATGTAGATGGGTCCCATTGCTTAAATTGACTGAGTTCCCTAAAACCGTATGTGTGCTTGTTCTTGATCCCATTTTCTTTGTTTAATTTTTTTGTTAAATTTTCTTGAAAAATGTGATCAATATCAAGCACACCGATGGTTTTAGGGAACTCAGTCAATTTAACCAATGGAACCCATCTACATCGTCAGATTGATGTGGCCCGATCATTGAGGTGTGTTCATTGTGATAATGATATAGCGTGTATTGTTCCTGGCAATCCACCCTCCTTCATTATCCCATTCAACACGAGTCCTAGTACTCACATGCTTTTCTAGAATCGATATACTTGGCACACCTTGGTACTTTGAGCTTCCCCTCGAAAACCCATTCCTATGTCATTGTCATTTGCAATGGGTTTGCCGTAAACCTTTGCACATATTTCGTCGACATGGCAATGGGATTTCCAGGGGAGTCTCAAAGTACCAAAGTGTGTCCACTTGCATATGCACCGTTGTTGTTTTATGCATGTTTCTTTAGTAAGTAAAATCTTTAGTTTATAGTCCATCGTCTTGTTCATTTTTTAATATTGACATACGATGTTTAAACATAATTACCCATTCTTCGTGTCCACTACTGTTCCTTTTGTTATTTCACCAATCTAGCAATTCGCTTGGTGCAAGCTTTTGCTCAAAGAGTGTTGATAAAGCAAAAGGGATTGTTCGTGGGCACGCAGAAGGGGTAACGTTGTCTAATTCCTATTCAGTTGCAGGACCTACGCTGTTTTAGACATGCAACATCGTGTGTCACTATTGAGAAATGAATATCGTGATGCAGTTTTATAAACTACATCACAACGACCGTTGTACATGGTAAAATTTGTAGTTGGTTGTTACAGTATCATTGCATCCTGTTGAGGTAGGATCCATTGAATGAGAGCATCATTGACTAACCATACTCAAGGAATATAGAATTGATAACAAGGAAAGAGAGGATCTCGTAGAAGTGTATTTGGTGCAAATACATGTTTTGCGATATCCTCTTTTTCCTTCTTATCATTCTGTATTTATTGAGTCTGTCTTACTAGTGATCCTTAGTCACATGGCAATGGGATTTCGAGTGAAGGCTCAAAGTACCAAAGTGTGTCCACTTGCAGCGTGTTTTTTTAGTAATTAAAATGTTTAGTTTATAGTCGATCGTCTTGTTCATTTTTTAATATTGACATATGATGTTTAAACATAATTACCCATTCTTGGTGTCCACGACAGTTCCTTTTGTTATTTCACCAATCTAGCAATTCGCTTGGTGCAAGCTTTTGCTCAAAGAGTGTTGAGAAAGCAAAAGGGATTGTTCGTGGGCACGCAGAAGGGGTAACTTTGTCTAATTTTGCCTATTACAGTTGTAGGACCTACGCTGTTTTAGACATGCAACATCGTGTGTCACTATTGAGAAATGAATATCGTGATGCAGTTTTATAAACTACATCCACAGTAGGCTTAGATCATCGGTTGAGGGCATTTAACCAAAGATAGATGAGAAACGAAAGAGAATGGTGTGACAAGTAATCTGGTGCAGGTTTCTTTTCCGCAGCATCCTCTTTTGTTTCCCATCTATCTTTCGAAATAGCAGTCTATTATTACTATCATAAAAACATTAACAAAAGTAATCCAACTTGTTTATTTAATAACATTCGAAACATTACTTTACAAGGATACACAATTTATTTTTTGCTTCGTTGTTTCTTTAACACATGCTTATAGTCTTCCAATATGGTTTCATTTTTTCTAATTGTCTCGTCGATTATAGGTTGGTTCCCTATAACATTTCTAAATCTACTGGGACCATTATCGTGTGACTGTTGTCCCTTCAATTTAACACAACCACTTGTTTCACCACATTCTGCTTGTTCCTCATCGTATACTTGCCGTCAACAAATAGGTGTTTGTTTACTTAATACCTCTTAATAGCCTAAAAATTTCGAACCGTTAAAAGCTTTTCACAATTAAAGGTTTTTGTTTTTGCTCTCGTTTAGATGCGTTAGAGGTTTAAACTTCTTTCCCAACAAGACTTGGAAGGGAATCTTGCTACAAACTAGTTTGTTGTGTTCTAGTCATTTAGATGTTTGAAAAAAAATAACAATTTATTTGATTTAGATTCAAAGTTTTTCGCCACAGATTCAGATTTAGATGTGCAAATCAGATTTAGACTCAGAACCTCTTTTCAAACGAACAACACTGACTTTAAACATGTTGTTGTTGTTGTTGTTGTCGTTGTTGTTGTCGTTGTTGTTATTAAATTGACTGTAATACAAAAAATTATGTATATGTACAGGTTATATAACTATCGAGCTAAAGCACATGTTATTGAGATAAGCAGATAAATACACGAGACCTGAAGTTCAATTATTAAATAAATATATTTAGAAAATCACATTAACTTTTACCAAATCACCATGTACACACGGGATTATAACATCTATATATACACAAATATTACTAAATTTGACGTATGTCCAAACTACGTTAATACGATTTATGATAAAGCCACGTTGCGCGCATTAAACTAGTACTTATCTAATTTTGACACATGAAATATTGAAGTTATTACGAGAGTGCGGCAACATTAATTAAAGGGGAAGAAAAAAAATCAATGATTGTGATGATAGATGTTTATTGTTGGTGATAACGAGAAGGCATTAAGAAACATAATTTTTTAGTGGGTGCGGGTGGGGGAGAGGGGATTTAAATGTTCGCAAGTGAAGATATACTTTTGATGGATATTTCAGGTGCCAATTGTTAACAAAAGAAAGTTGTTTAATCTAATGGAAAACGTGGTATAATTTTATTATGTAGGACTAATCACTTCAAAATGTATTGATCCTGTCACATTTTTCACATTTAATCACTGAAAGGGACAACAACAACAACAACAACTGGTACCCGGGTTACATCACAATCCTTACCCCTATTACCAAACACCGCCTTCTTCTTTCTCCAATTCTCAGTTTCCATCATTCCACATAATAATACCCAAAAATCATAGCATTATAAACACTTAGATCAGGTTATTCTTAACTCTAAATCTGTCACATATGGATTACACACAAATGATTCATAGCGTTGTATGTTAATCCATATATTATTAGTATTGTTATTAGTTGTGTACAAGCTATTACTTAGATATTAAAGTCTAATCCCAATCATTCCATGTAATTATTTATTGTTTTTTGATTAATGTATGAGTCAAAGAATTACCGATTACATGAAATTATATAGAATATGGCTCGGACTTTAATACCTTGGTAATAGTTCATACAAAACTAATAACAATATTAATAATATATCGATTAATAGTGATACCTTTATCGATTGAACTGATAACGATATAATTTAAACCTTAACCCTATCACTACCAAGAAAAAAAAAAAAAAAAAAGTTCGATCTTTACACTTTTATTTTTACACTTTTCAAAGTGTTTAAAAATTTATTATTTTGTTAACACTTAATGATGTGTAAAAATTGGTTATATTAATAAGTGTGAAAAAAATAGTAAAACCATAGTTTTCCACACTTATAATTGTATAAAAAAGATGTTCACACTTCTAAGTATGGAGGTTATTGTACTACCCAAATTTTCCACACTTGAGGAAGTGTAGAGAATTTGGGTCTCCACATTTTGAGAATTGTAGAGAATTTTGGTTCATACCTATCATTGTGAATAATAGTTTTTATATCTTTTCACACATAACTATAAGGCTACTAGGCAAGGTGGTGATGGTTTCACCAAATGGCCCCACCTAATGCGCTGGATCCCTTGCCCACCTCCCCACATCACGCTCGAGTCACGGTTCCCAAAAGACGAATTGGTGGTCTGACCACCAAACGGTTTGTAATTAAATTCGGGACCCCCTTTCATTTATCTGCTGGAAGCTTTTGACAGTTTTGCCAATACTCTCGCCAACTTCAGGGAGCTTCTTGAGACATATTCTTAGAGACCGACTGCACTTTCGATTTCCTTTATGTTAGCGAGAGTACCATGATAGTATTTGGGCATGGAGGCACTGTGATGTAACAGATGGGTATAGAAGATGATTCGGTAATAGATAACAGTTGTAGAACATCAAAGACAAAAACCATTAGAAAACCTCAGATCTTTAATCTTGATGAAGAGATATGAGCCATGGATATTGAATAATGGGTCATAGATGAAGATGGGGTAGGTGACTGTTAATAAAGTGTCAAAGGGAAAAAAATGATTTGAAGAAATATACATAGTAACTTAATACGGAGTATATGACTATATATATTTTGTGTTCCATCGAATATGTTTTGAAAATAAATTTGTATAGTATATTCAAATTTTAAAAGAATGTAATATGTTAAATAAATTATGTAATTTAATGAAATACTTATGTCTATTTTGGTCATTTTACATGTTAAGTTATTGAATAATCTGATTTGCCAAGCACATACAAAAAATTAATTATCTAATTATGAAATACTTATCTCTATTTTGTATTTATATTTTAACGTTTATGTTTTTAATTGTGTAAGTATTAAAGAAAAATTGAGAGTTAAGGTGAAAAAATATATCCCTTGCCCACTAATTGGTGAAGAGTGGTGAAGGGGAGTGAGAGGAGAGAGAAAACTGATGTGACGCTGATGTGTCAGGTGAAAAAACAAGTGTCTTGCCTTTTAGCCTAAGTGTGTCAAATTTATTGTTTTACAATTTTTTTTCACAATTATTAATATAATCAATTTTTACACATTATTAAAAGTTAATAAATTAATAAAATTTTACACCTCTTTTAGAAATGTGAAAAACAAAATACAGAGAGTGAATGTATGCTATTTGGCTATCGAGTTTATCGGGCATAACCTAGCTGAACCCAAATCAACCAAACCTCACAATTCGAGTTCTGGTCGAGTGATCAGCCCACGCCTACCCCTTAACAAGGTTGCTCAACACGTTTCCACCGATAACAAAACAATCCAAAAGACATTAAAACCAAAACCCTAGACAAACGCATTTGCTGCCACATACACAACACGTGTCATCACATAACTCCACCTCTTCATATATATCAACACATGCACAACCATTTTTCACAATCTTTCACCAACACAAAACAATGGAAACTCATCATCACCAACATCAAACCACCACCATGCACCATCACCCTGACCACCAAGCTCCATCCAAAACAAAAACCTTAACCATCATGGCATTGTTACCACTTGGTGTTATCTTACTAGGTCTAGCAGGAATAACCCTTGTAGGAACCATGATGGGACTTGCATTAGCTACTCCTGTTTTTATACTTTTTAGCCCAGTTATTGTTCCTGCTGTGTTGACTATAGGGTTTTCTGTTATGGGGTTTTTGACTTGTGGGACATTTGGGTTGACTGGGTTGACCTCGTTGAGTTTTTTGGTGAGATGTGTCAGGCAGACGGTGGGGTCTGTGCCCGAGCAAGTTGAGCATGTGAAGAAGGGTGTGGAAGATGTTGGAGTGTATACTGGGCAGAAGACTCTGGAGGTTGGTAAGATGATTATGGATATGGCTGGTGATATTGATATTGGACAACAAAGTGAAAGTCAAAGTGACCAAGGTCAAACTCATGGTCAAAATGAAGGGTTAGCACAGAGTCAAAGTAAAAGTGAAGGGCAAACACAAAGTGAAAGTGAAGAGCATATACAGATTCAAGGTGAAGAGCAAATAGAAAGTGATGAGCAAGATAAAAGTCAAAGTGAAGAGAAGATAGAGGGTCAAACTGAAAGTCAAACTCAAAGTCAAAGTGAAGGTCCAAAAGAGAGTAAAGTTCATGGTGGTAAACGTGGAAAGAGCTCTAAAAAAGGTGGTGGGAAGAGTTAGTATTGTTTTGATATGGTATCATTTTGCATTTGTGTTTTGTTGTTTATGCTTTTGAAATGTGGTACTAATTTTGTTTTTTTCTTTTTAATTTTGTTGATTCTGCTTTCATGATCCATTTTTAATATATTGATGTTTGCTTTCGGTTCATGTTGATTATGGTACGCATGCCATCCGATGCATTTTGGTTGCCCTGTGCCGTAAATAAAAATGGGGCCTTGTTAAACATGAAATTTCGTAACATGTATTAATTTAACATGTTCTCAAAACATTAGTAAACACATTACGGTTCAGTCTTTAGTATAGTTTAATTTTAAACATAATGTACCAAAGTTTTAAGCCTATATATTTTGGAGGTTAGAAAATGAGGCCCCCAGTTAAGGTGAGGCCTGGTGCGACTTACCGCCCTATATTGCGCCAAACGAACTTCTCATTTAGGCAACCTCTAGTTTCTTCAACTTTTTTCTGTCCAAGAGAAGTTTGTGAGTGGACTCTTTTACTTATGAGCTATTCAGGCTAATCAACTAAATGTACGAATGTGCTTATGTGCACCATTCGGGCTAATAAAAAAAATTGGTCCGATTAAACCAAGATCACCAGTTACAGGCTTGAGTGTTGGTAAATATAACGAAGGACAACCAGGCTGAGATGTCTGCTTAGTTGAAGTAGTCCCCTTCCATTAACCGTGTTAGAACATACAGTCAAGTATATATAGTAGATGTAGTTTGAATTGGGTTGATTCCTAGACTCGTTGGTTTCCCATTGTATTTTGACACTTCATAAGTTGAATTTAATTATCGAAAAGCCTGTTAGTACAAAAATTTATCATTACTTTTGAAATGAAGAAAACGATTTGGAAGGTTTGCATCTACTTAAATTTGAATTTCATCTATTGATTCATTTGACAAGAAAACATAAGTCAATGGGCTGAACTCCCCCCATTCGCCGCAAGGCCATCTATTGATGATGTTATGATCAGAACAGTTACTGGCCTTATGAAATATAACTTTGATCCGAAGTCCGAACCAGTTACTGGCCATCTATTGATGATGTTATAATCTATTGAATATGTACCAACAGTTTCGAGACATCACAGCACCACAAGTGACACTGTTAACAGCGATACCTGTATCACCATATAAAGTTTAACATATATTTTGGGTAATCATGGCTCTCTATTACACGCAATCTTTTGTTCGGGTTATTATTTCATTCTTTTCGTCCCTCCGACTCAGAAAATAATAACAAAGACGGCTAACCCAATAGCAGATTCCGCAGCTGCCACCACTGGAACAAACTAAGCATATGAGTTATTGTGTTTCTTGGAGCTGCCACCGTTGGAACCAACAAACTGACAAAGCAATGGAGTTAATTGTGTTTGTTGGAGCGTTACAAGAGATCCATATCAAAAATTATGTTCTCCGCACCAATCTTCTTTAAATTCTCAGATGAAAAACAAAAATAAGATGACATACATATTGTAATAACAACAATAACATTTATAGTAATAACACTGTTAATGATGATAATAATAATACAGTGATATATTGATAGAACAACAAAACGTCAAGAATATATAGTAGGTATAGAACTATTTTATTTGTTTTTGTAAAATATGAGCTATGTGCATGTGAGGTTTGAACTTCATAAAAGGCAATGTGCAGACTTAATCAACGGTCACTTAAGAGACTCTCAAGCCACTTTGACACTCTCCGGCCACTTTGACAGGCGTGATTATTTTCTTGCAAAATCCTCTCTTCTAAATCAACTAAGCCATGCGCCTTCCCTTAAAATTTGAGTTTTATCTCCACAATCACCGGACTACAACTTTGGCTTAAAAATAACCAGACTACAACTTTTGGTTTAAAAATAATTAGTGTTGCAATGAGGTGTAAAAATTTATCACTTTAAAAGATAATAGAAACTGATTTTTAACCAAAAAAATTTCATAATAATAAAAAGGACATCTTTTGTCAAAAAATAAGAGTGACAATCAAGTAACTTCTTTTGTCCATGATTTCATCGAAGAGTATGAGCACGGTGCGTATGAGCACGGTTCGGTTTAGGACGTCTTTTTACCAAAATCAAAATCTTGGTTTTCACATGACCGCATAATGGTCAGGTTAGTTGGTTTTCAGTTCGGTATAACCGTTGCGAATTGACCTTGGGCTAATTTGGCCTAACTTTTAGTAGGGGTGATCATCAGTTCGGTTTTCAGAATATTCGGTTTTTCGGTTCGTTGGTTATAACCGAAAACTGAATTAAACCGAGATTATTTGTGACCGAACCAAACCGAAAACCGAATTCTAGTTCGGTTCGGTAATAGGTCAAAACCGAATTGTATACTTGAAATTTGAAACGAAACTACCCATATGCAAACATATATAAATGCCAAAAGATTAAACATAGAGAATAGAAAATATATCATCCATAAATCCATATGCATAAACATTCCTAAGAAATAACTAATCGTAGCACACGACCCCATGGCGGTATGCCAAAATATGTAAAATGACATACCCAGACAAGTTTTAACATTTATTGAATATTGAACACAAAAAACCCATTCAAGTATCTGCCGGTCAGCGTCTTTACATCTTTAAAACTTTACAATCTTCATTCATTAAGTTTTTGATATTGAAACTCTTCATTTCATGTCTAATGAAAATTTATTTGATGAGACCATAAGATTAAAAAAAAAAAAAAAAAAAAAAAAAAAAAAAAAAAAAAAAAAAAAAAAAAAAAAAAAAAAAAAAAAAAAAAAAAAAAAAAAAAAAAAAAAAACAATTGCAATTTTTAAACAACACAAATTCCAAAAAAATTAATTAGTAATTACTAGCACTTGATTTGATCAACACATTTCGCATCTCTATAAAAATAAATAAATAAATAATGGGAAATTACCTTCTTTAAACTTTTCAAGGTCTTCAATCTTTTCTTCTACATTAACAGGAACATGAGACAAACGAATCCAATCTTAGCAAAATATTAAGGCTTCAACTATTTGATGCAATTAATACACTCAAGTATGAATCAATACTGTTTTGAAGCAATGTTTCTTAACTGACGATATTGATTTGAATTCTATGTCTGTAGAAATGATGAACAAGTTTGATAAGTATTGAGGCGATACAAAGAAATTTAATATGTTGGTGTTTATTGCTTTTGTTTTTTATCCAAGGACTAAATTTGAGTATCTTAAGGTTACTCTATGTAGCATGTATGGTATTGAAGAATGGAATGATGATGGGAACCAAGTTGTGACTCAATGTAGAATGCATTGAAAAGAGTTAATTCAATGATTATAAGTGAATCTACTAAGCCCACCATCTAAAGAATGCTACTTCTTCGTCTCATATAAGCCAGAATTAGTCTAGTTCTAATAGCAAGAATGTTCAGATACACAGATAGATACACATACCTGAGTATTTTGTGTCTTTGAAAATACGATTGAAACAATACGAAAGAAAAACATGGTTGAGGTCAAAAGGAGAAAGAATCAGGTGTAGCAAAAGAAACTAAGACTGAGTTGGATAGGTATTTGACTAAGGAGATAAAGAGTGACATAGTACATATTTTGAAAGCGACAACTTTACTGTTTTAGGTTGGTGGAAGAAGAGAAGTCTGATTTTCCAATATTGTCACTTGTTGCTCGTGATATTCAAGCTATTCCCGTTTCAACTGTGGCATCTGAATCTACCTTTAGTATCGGAGGTAGAGTTATCGACTCATTCGGGACATCTTTAACTCCTCAAATAGTTGAAGCATTAATATGTTGCCAAGATTGGATTCGCTCGTCTCATGTTCCATTTAATGTAGAAGAAAAGATTGAAGACCTTGAAAAGTTTGAAGAAGGTAATTCTCTCTTTATTCTTTTCGATATTTTTACTTATACCTCTTGTTTACACAGATGATACTTATTGACGATCCACATTGTATGGACGTGGGAAGAAAATTCAGCCGGATTTAAAGCCGAAAGGGAGAAAACGATCATTAGTTATCAGAAGAAAAGAAACAAATAAAGACAGAAAAGACCATAAGTTTACCCGTTCTCCAGTATTACTGCCAAGAACATCGGAGGTTAACCACTCTCTCTATTATAGCATATTAAATTTTATAAAATAAAATTAAAAAAAAAAAAATGCCCGGCTAAACATTGATTTTAATTTTGGTTCATGGTTCAGTTTACCCTACGACTTAGCATATCAGTATAAAGGACAAAAATAACATAGTTAAATATAATTTTATTGCTTACCAATTTCTCCAAAACTTCCACCATCTCTTCTAGTTGTAACCTATTAATGGGCAGTTGGGCACTTCATGCAAATCCACCTTTGTAGACCATAACGAGTGTTGTTCGCAAATCAAAGCTTCCGTTGTATTATGGGTAAGAGAGCTTCTAAATTTATCAATAGCCGTTCCACCCGTGCTAAATGCCGAATCCGATGCAACACTGCATATTGGCATTGCTAACACATGCTTAGCTACTTGTGAAAGTATGAGAAACTTCACCATATTGGTTTTCCACTAACCTAAAACATCAATTAATCATCCCGCTCCTTTCCGTCCCATCCTTTAAACAAAATCTACTTCGGCGTAATCATCTACTTCACCATGCTGAGTTTCCAAATACTTGAAAACCCCTCCTCAAGGTCAATCTTTATGTTACCATCATCTTCGTTAGGAGTAGAAGAACAAAAACATAGAATTTTGATCACTATGTTTGTCCTCTATCTTGTAATGCGTATATAACTCTTTCAAAGTGTCCTCCACTATATTCAAAATCCCATAGTTTCCTTGCATAAGGTTTTCACATGTTTCGATACATGTTCATTTTGATTAGACGTTTCCATGGATTTTCTCTCGACACTTTCAGGGTAAAGTTTGTCTAAACATAATTCAAGATACTTTCACTTATTTCCAGGATCTAAAACAAAGGAGACATACAACAAGAATTCCTAACGAGAATGAGTTGTTGCATGTGGGCCTTAGTTTAAGATTCTCAATATAAGTCAAAATATCTTGAATTTTGTTTAGACCACTTAAAAGTCCCGAGAAAACATCCATCATGAAAGATCCGATCAAAATGTGCAAGTATCAAAATGTCTGAAAACCTTATCGACGTGGAGCACACTTTGAAAGAGTTGTATTCGCAATAAACGAGGACAAACATATCGATCAAAATTCTAGCATATCTTCATCTTCTACTCCTAACAAAGATGATAGTAACATGAAGATCAACCTTGAGGAGGGGTTTTCATTGTATTTGGAAACTCAATATGGTGAAGGGGATGATCATACACAGGTAGATATTTATTTACAGAATGGGGCGGAAAAGAGGGGAGATGATTCATTTGATGTTCTAAGTTGGTGAAACATCAATATTGTGAAGTTTCCCATGCTCTTACAAGTAGGTAAAGCATGTATTAGCAATTTCAATCTTCACCTTCGCATCGGAGTCGGCATTTAGCACAGGTGGAAGGGTTATTGATAAATTTAGAAGCTTTCTAACCCCTAAGAGCGCGGAAGCTTTGACTATTGGTTTCAGACTTGGTACAACCCAAGGTCATCATTCCCTTTGGTTCGCACAACCAAAAAATTATTCTGAGGGTCTGCAAGAAGATCAAGATTGGTTGCGACCTACAAAAGCGGATTTGCCCATTAACGGGTTACAATTAGAATAAATGGTGAAAATTTTGGAGAAATTAGAGATTCGTAAGGAATGCAATTTTATCTAACTATGTTAAGTTTGTCCATTATACTTTTATACTAATATCTATATTAACTTTTATTTGTAGACATGTTTTCCTGCGGAGAGAAGCAATTTGGTGGCTCTTTAATGAATGAAAATAAACTTTGGTCCTAAAGTCTGTTTAATATAAATAAGATATTATAGTTAATTATTTGTAGGTGTTATATTTTAAAGTTTTATTCAAAATATATGCAGTATGGATATTTCAAATACTAAGCATTCATGTAGGTGCTTGAAGTCTTGAAGTTTGCATGACTCAGAGTTCGTTGTTGGTGCCGTTAAATTTGCAAGGATACATGGGAGAAAAAAAGCAATTGCCTCATTTCTACAAACATTACATGTAGTTGTAGTTTTAAGTATTAAAATTTGTTTTGCTATTTAAAACAACGTTTAATTGTGATCTTTTAATTTTGTTGGGTTTATTAGATTGTTGATTATATTTTCTTGGGTTTAATGTCTATATTGTTGTTGGGATTACATTAGAAAAACAGTGAAGAAAACACACAATTGTTGGGCCAAAAGATTAAACTTGGGCCAAACTGGCCCAAGCCCAATTACAAACGGTTTAACCAAGAAAACCTAGCATTCTCGGTTGCGGGTACGTGAAAAACCGAAAATTCGGTTTCGGTTTCAGTTATGGTCAAAAACCGACCCAAACTGAAACGTTATCACCCGGTATGCATAGAAAATCCAGCCATATCCAAGATAAATTTATATATTCGCATTTCAAATAATCTTCTTTCTTTTCATCACAAAAATTTATATTGAAAGATAATGACATGGAAGGTTTTAAGCCAAATATACCTGTGTCAACAAGGTTGTGTGGCTTAAAAGTCAACTCGGTACAGTCCATTAACATCAAATATCTCCTTCTCAGGCGGCCCGATATAACAGCTGAGACAGTACCTATTGTTGCTGCCTTAATATGATCTGGTTTTTCCAAGTCACAATCCACAAGCTGAAGTTTCTCTATAGCTGGGCTACAAGGTGAGCATCTTTCATCACGCATTTTAAAATCTAACAGGTTAACTTTCACATTATCGTCAATTAAAATACTTACGCTGAGTTCCATCATCAAACTGAAACACAAGATCAATCTAATGACTAATTTAATGCACACTTTCACCAACGTTTCCGCTCTTTGAGTGCTTCTTACACCTGCTCCAACATTAACTCCTAATTTCAAAAGCATTCTGCACAAAGTTTCAGTTATTAAACGGATTTAAAAACCAAGTGCAAAAGTTTAATGAATCTTTATTGGCAAGTGTTACAGACCTTACTGTACGTGAACACGCTTACCATTTGCTCTTGCAACAAATATGGGGTCACCATCTTTTACTTTTGTTTCAGCAGGCTGCAAACCAACAGCACAGATACCAGTACATAGTTAAGTAAGCAATCTACTACCTCCTATCCACAAAAAGAATCCATTTTGCTAGCTCTTTTTAAAACTAGAATTAACTCAAACTTAATCACTGTTCCAAAAAATGACAGCCACTTTAGAGTTTTGCTTTTTAATTTAAGACAACTACGCAACAGCTTGGAATCATGAACATAACACATTGTAAGGCCAACACTAAGCGTAATAGAACACATATACAGCTAACCTCGTCCGAATCAAACAAGTTTACTTTAGTGACAAAAAAGAACAGCTCGCTGAAATATTCAACCTACAACTAATCAAAAATAAATTATAGTTCACATTGCAAAAATCATATCAAATAAGCAGCATTCATGTAGTACATTCTGTCAGATAACGCAATGCATTATATATGGCAAATCGCTTGAATGGAACAAAAACTGGAACAATACGTCAGCTTTGACAACGTATAAACTTACATAATACATTGTGATTGTTGATCCTAACACTTACATATACCCTTGCATCTTCTTGACAATGATTTCTTAAAAGAAGCTACTTCAATTCAAGAAGCTCTGAACTCAGCTTACCCACCATTTCCATATTCCCAACTTTCACATAGCCATCAATAAAAGCACCATAAATCCCCAAATTTGGTTCAAACCCTCTTCCCACCATCTCCGCTTGAAGCTTCATACCTTCTTCCATCCTCCCTTCATCACACAACCCCTTGATCAAAACCTCATAACTCTCACCCTTGATACACACATTATTCTTCATCGCAACTCTCGACACTTTCAATCCTTCGGTAACCATACCCTTCTCACAAAGTAGCTTAACTAACAAATCAACAACAAACCCAACTGCCACAAACCCTTTCCTACACATATCTTTATACAACAACATAGCCGAATCAACATCCTTAGCTTTACAATAACCAGTAATCAACCGCTCATACGTTACACAACTACTCTCGACCCCACTCAACCCCATTTCCTTAAAAAGGTCCTCAGCATTTTTAACATCCCCCGCTTCACAAAACCCGCCAATCATCGTATTATAACCCATTACATCACATTTCAAACCATTATCCTTCATTTCTTCCCACACTCTCATAGCTTCACCCATTCTACCATCATCACAATAAACTGCCATTAAAATGCTATAACTATACGCATTGGGCAAACAATTTTTTGCAATCATATCCTCCCACACTTGTTCCACCTTATCGATTAAACTGTCTTTATAAAAAGCATGCGTAAGTATATTATACGTATGTACATTCGCAACGATTCTCTTAACACCCTTTTTATCCCCAAATTCATCACATGATCCAAATATATCATTATAAACATCATAACCATATAAACTACCATTACATTTGCATACGCACGTAAGTAACGAATTAACCGTATCAATCAATGGCGACAAACCTCTCCTTCGCAACATTCCTACAATCTCAACCGCTTGATCCACTCGATTCGACCGAACACACGCTTCAATAACCAAATCAAACACAAACGGAGCCGAATCACATGTTCTATATGTCTTAACCAATTTTTCAAACATCGTCAATTCAGGGAATTTAAGAAATGCTGTTTGAATTAAGGTTAATGCTTGTGTCTTTTGGCGGGAACGAGCAAGGGTGTGTATGATAGTGGCGTAGGATAAGGTTGTGTGGGGGCAAAGATTGTGTCGGATAGTGAAGTTGAAAAGGTTGAGGGCTAAATGTGGATCGTTGCGAAGCTCAAGGGTGATTTGCGAGAATTGTGAAGGTGTGAAACCTGATGGGAAGAGGGTGCGGATTTCTGTCCATCGGGATTTTGACCGGTGGTGCTTCAGAATGGACACGGCGGTGGTGACGGTGTCGTCTTCGATGGTTGATGGTGGAGAAGCGACAGTGCAAAAGTGGGGGGTTTTCATGGTGGTAGAGATAGTAATGGCACGTCTCGATATAGTGGTATGAAATAATGCCATTATTGATCAAGGGTTTTAACTAACTTACGCCGAAAAACAAACTACAGTAGTTCCTATGGATTGTAACAAGTATAAGGAAGAATTAAAAGGTCAACAGATTGATAGCAGACTATATATACCAGTACAATGGGTTCATAGCATTCAAATCACAACACAAAAATAAATAAATAAAAATGAAAATGTATTCACTGGCATACAAAATCACCAACCTTATATAATTAAGTTGAACTGTGGAACAGCTAATTTTAGGGGTTTTGTCAAATTCAGAAGTGGGTTTAAGAACTGGGTCACGTGATTTGGTTTCAAGGGGGCGGTATAGGTTTGGCTGGGTTTTTCGGTTCCTGTTTTTTCACTAAATCCAAACCTATGCTCTACCCATAAAAATATTACTGTACAACTTTTTTTTTCAGAGCATGGGTAAGTTGACCCTGAGTTATACCATAACTCACCGCCACGTTAGCGTTAACTTTCCTTTGCCATTGCGTTAACTTTAGGGGCGGTAAGATAACTCACCTGAGTTATGCCTTAACTTCCTTGCGTTATCATATAACTCACCCCAAAAGTCATGTTACCGCTGCGTTATCATATAACTCACTCCCAAAAGTGTAATTTTTTTTTTTTTTTTTTTTTTTTTTAATTAGAATGCTTCTTAACGTGCGTTATGCCTATAACTCACCACGTTAACTTCCCTTTGCCTTTTAGCCTCGGTAACATAACTCGATGCGTTAACTTGGTGAGTTAAACTATAACTCACCTTGCAAGGTTAACTTACCACATGCTCTTCATGGAGATATTTTTCAAAAAAGTATAAAAAGTTAAGCTTTTTTCAAAAAGAGTACAAAAATAATATGTTTTCCTAAAACGATCATGTGCGAATGTGCAAACGTGCGATTCCACTAATTTTTTGACATGTGTCCAGACAAATAGTACAATACCAATCATTTGTTGGCCCACATCCCCGACCATCAGTACACTCCCCAACCCAAGCAGATGTGCGATTTCCGGCGAATGTGCAAAAGTTAAAGAAAAAGTACCATTGGAAACTAGCAAAATCTTCACAAGTACTTCAAATCTTTCTCTTTGATTTTATTTTTTAAATTATTTGTAATTTATTTTTTTTATTTTTTTTTATTGTTTTATCACTTTTATCACACACACAATGCCCCAAATCCACACACACTACTATCAAAACCGAAATTCTTTCAATTTTTTGATATTTTAATCATTCTATGAAATGGTAAGTTTTTTCCTTAATTTGTTGTCTTTTAGGTTTATTTGTCTAATCTTATTGTTGTTTTTTCCTTAATTTGTTGTCGATTAGCTTATTTTTTGGGGCTTATTTGTGTAATCTTAATTGGTTGTCGTTTATGGGCTTATTTGAATTTGGAAAAGCTCTTAAGCTAGGAAGCACGGACACGCCAGAAACCTGGGAGTGGCAGTGTCGGACACGGACACGCCTCGGACATGTGTCCGACACGCACGTGCCGTGTCCCACGTGCTGTTTTGGCCGGACACGGATTTGGACACGGCTGGACACGGATTTGGACACGGTCAAAATCGGTCAACCATCCATTTCTGGATTTATGATCTTCGTGGTGATGGTGTTTTCCGGTGGATACAGTTGGAGGAGGGAAAATGTGGAAGAAAGATGATAAGGAAGGAAAAGGGGCGGTTGAAAAAATAATCTGGTTACCCGAAATGGCCTTTAGTATATTTAATAAATGGGCATTTAGTATTTTTATTTTATTATTATTTTTTTTTGCCACTTAGTATGTTTAATAAATGGGCCAACTACACCCAACAATATGTTAATAAATAGTGGATTTTACACAAATATATAATTAAATGCATACACAATTATAAAATAAATATTTAATTCCCGTGTCCACGCCATGTCCGTGTCCTATATTTTTAGATTTTGCCGTATCGCCGTGTCCGTGCAACCTAGCTCTTAAGTTTGTTTTTTTCGAGCTTATGAGATTATGAAGTCGAGGTTATGGGCTTAAATAAGTCCATAAGGTTAATGTGATAAGCTGACAAGCTGAAAAAATGAGCTTATCAGGTTTTTCATATTCAAATAAGCTCAAAATCCAATAAATAAGCTAATCCAAACATCCCCTTAAATAAGGTTTGTGTTTGGTTATGTGTTTTATTGTAATAAGATCATCCAAACACCCCTGATTTAGTTGTAATAAGGTTATTGTTTGTTATTCATTTGTTTCTAATAAGGACATCCAAACACCTCTGATTTAATTGTAATAAGGTTATTGCTTGTTATTTGTTTGTTTCTAATAAGGACATCCAAACTCCCCTGATTTAGTTGAATTAAGTTTGCTCAAAAAAAAGTTGAATTAAGGTTATTGCTTGTTATTTGTTTGCTTCTAATAAGCACAAACTTAAAACACCCTTGTTTTAGCTGTTGAAATAAGCCCAAACTTAAAACACCCTTGTTTTAGCTGTTGAAATAAGCCCAAACTTAAAACACCCCTGATTTAGTTGTTAAAGATAGCACTAACTATTGTTAAAGATAGCACTAACTTTTTGCACTAAAACCTAATCAAAAAATCAAATATAATCAAAATAGAACTTACGGGAATTCTAGGAGCCATTGCACAACAAAAGAAACACAGATCCACTAACACCTTATGATTTGGGGGCAAGATCGCTTGATTTCAAGAGAGATTCCATATTGTGTGTGTGTTTTTGGGTGTTTTTTGTGATCGGTACAACAGAGAAAATGATCGGTTTTTTATAATAAAAAGTGTTTATTATTTGTGTGTTTTTAATTAAAAGTCTTTATGGTCTTTTAAAAATAATAAAAGAAGTACTACTAATTATTTAAAGGTAAGATTTTATTCCCACTTTGTAAGATACTTTGTTCTTTTCCAATAAAGGTGTCACATGGGGTAGCCGTCAATCGCACATTCGCACATCTTCGTTCGCACATTTGTTTATAAAAGTCAAACGACACGTGGGGTACAATTGATAGTGATTGTACTTGCAAATGATTGGTATTGTACTATTTGTCTGGACACGTGTCAATAAATTAGTGGAATCGCACGTTCGCACATTCACACATGACCGTTTGGGAAAGCCTATTATTTTTGTACCATTTTGGGAAGAAGGTTGAGTTTTTGTACTCTTTTGAGAAATATGTCTTTTTTCATGAAAAGATGTAGAATGCATTTATAAAAAGAGGGGTAAATTGCAAAATTCATCCTTAATGTTTGTCAAAATTGCAAATAACATATTGAGAGGAAAAAAATTGCAAATTAGCCACCGAGAGCTAAAGTTGCGTGCAAAATGGCCACCGAGAGCTAACGAGCGTTAGTACTCCCCGTTAACTGGACTAAGCTGATTATGTCCTAAGGGCAATCTCATCATTTCACGTTTTCCCGCCTTTGATAAGCCACACCTGGCGATTTGTTTTCCCAATGACGACTTTTTTTTTTCCAAGGATTAAAACTGAAACGTCTTGAAGTTTGATCTTGTACTACATAACCAAAGCAAACCGATTCATTTAACCCTATCTCAAAGACACACTCTCTCATTTCAACCCTAATTTACCCCAAAACACATAGTCTCTAATGGCACAAAATAATAAGGGGAAGGCATTGTACTTTCAGCCTAATGAAGAGGAGTGGGCAAAAGTTTTATCGAACATAAAACTCTTTGATGAAGTTCTTGATACATTTGGAGCTGAACTAATTGATGAATATGGTTCGTATAAATATACCTAAGGAGCTGAGAGAAAAGATTCTGAATTGGCTGAGGGAAAAAAAGTACTATTATGAAGAGTTGTTGGGTGTTAACGAGGGGAAGCAAGAGACGGAGGATACTAAGTTACCAAAAGTTGATGATTTGGAAACGAGGATAACAAATCTTGAAGTTTTGTTTGCACATCTCAAGGAAATGAATGAAATGAAAGGTTGTGGTTCTAGCAAAACAGGATGAACCAGCAGGAAAAGGAGGCACCTGTTTGTGATGGTGATGGATGTATGTCTTTAGTATTTTGGTGAAGCTTAGGTGATAGTGTTTGGTTGGTCGATTTATGAAATTTGTAGTGGTTGTCAACTTGAACTAATGATTAATAAAAATGTTCGGGTTGTTAATGTCGAAAGTTAGTACTACTGAACCAAAAAAAACAAGAAAAACAAAAACAAAAAGTATGCTGTTAATGTCGAAGTCAGTAGTCAAAAGTAATGTTAATGAATCAAAGATAACCAAAATAAACGTAATGTTAATAAACCAAAAAAAATTCTACTGATAATGGGCTTATTATGATCAATTTTTAATGTTAATGAACCAAATAATAATAATAATAATAATAATAGTNGAAGACTCTCGTGCTCGTTGTTTCATCTCTTCTCCACTCGAGTCTCATTCATAATTGCTTTTATGGAAATCCAAAATATCCTAATCTTATCGACTAATATTATCTTTGTCATACCTAATAAACGGCCCTAGATTTTTGTTAGGATTACCCTTACCTTTGAAACATTGAGGACAATGTTTATCTTTAATTAGTCTGGGGGGGGGGGGTGAATCTTCGATTTGATTTGACTTGCACTTTCATTTAGTCGTTACTCTCGCAACCCCGTTTTTCCTAAAAAATTGAAAAAAATATTGATGAAAATGATGTGAAAAAGCAAAAAAAAATGTGAAAAATTTGAATATCATGCAAAAATAAAATAAGTGTTTTGACACCTTGTTGACTTTCCAGCTGGCGAGAGTCGGAATAAAATTTTGACTTGATCGGGCGTGTTGAGCCCTAGCTTGTTCCCTTAACCAATGATGATCACATAAGCTTGTGCTAGATTTGTACACAAGGAGCTATAAAACGCGAATTCTTTCTTTAGAATCTGCAAAGTTCCCGTACTTAACTTTATACATGCGCAGCTTAAAAGCTTTCGCTAGTCTTTTACATCAAAGGAGCACTAAAATGCGAATTCTTTTCTAGAGTTTGCAAGCTCCGTAATTGACTTTAAATATGCGTGGCTGATTATCGGCTAAGTATTCGCGGATCTCATTATTTGAGATTTGTAGAAAAAGCGGAGAGCGAGAAATGATAGTGTTTATTTAGAAGTTAGATGCCATACGTGGAGTAGTGGTTCTCTTTAAAGCTCATCGGAGGTACTTGTGGTCTTTTGTTCCCATCAGCTTGTTTCACCCCATATCTTGTGTATAATAATTAAAGATGCCTCGGTTTTGACGAAATTTAGTTCTTTATCTTCTTAAGAGAATTTTTGCTTGAAAAATTGGGTACACATCAAGGATATACGCCAGTTGAGTTGTATTGTATTTCGTTGTATTGAGTTGTACGTATGTGGTTTCGGAGCTACCCTTTAAAGCCCGGTATTGATAAGTGCTAAGGTGCTTTGAGACTTCGGATTGAGATCGGACCTTGGATCCTACTTCTAAAGGCGGTAGGTCTTGGATTGAAACCGTGAAGGTTCGGAGTTGAAAAGTTACTAAGGCAAGAGAAAGAAAAAAAAATGAATGAAAAAAGTATCAAGAAAAGTAAAAAAAAATGAAAAAAAGTGAAAAAATCAAAAGAAAGAATAAGGATTTATGTTGAGATTTATGGATTATAAGCTTAAGTGTTAAGACTAAAGTTGGTAGCACGTGAGGTGCATGCGAATGATCCTATATCGGGCGCATGAGGTGCACGTGAAAGTACTCTCCAACTTATGTTTTTGATGTATTCCAAAGTCTTTGTATGTATGTATCCAATATCCTTGATGTGGACCTCATTTTTNGAAAAAAGTATCAAGAAAAGTAAAAAAAAAATGAAAAAAAGTGAAAAAATCAAAAGAAAGAATAAGGATTTATGTTGAGATTTATGGATTATAAGCTTAAGTGTTAAGACTAAAGTTGGTAGCACGTGAGGTGCATGCAAATGATCCTATATCGGGCGCATGAGGTGCACGTGAAAGTACTCTCCAACTTATGTTTTTGATGTATTCCAAAGTCTTTGTATGTATGTATCCAATATCCTTGATGTGGACCTCATTTTTAAAGCAAATTTTCTTAAGAGAAGATCGATAACTACTTAGCGTTTGAATTCTTGGTATCTTTATCGGACTAACTCATATTGGAACGAGAAAATATGAAGCAATTCATTTCTCAACTTAATTTAAAATAAATAGATACACTAAGATATGGGAGCAAAGGGTTTTACACAAGTAACTACGATGAGTAGTATGACATCTAACTTGTAAGTAAACGGTGATCTCGTTCATAAGCTTAGTTTGGGGGCTTGTGAAAAATCAAGGACGATGAATTTTATCCTTATGGTCACATTTCTATGAATTGTGTTTCTACTCTATGACCCTGAACATTATTGCAAAATAATGAAATTTAACATACCGTCACCCGAATAAAGAAAGAAAAATACAAAGATAGTAGTATAGAATTAGTATAAGGAATAAAATGGAAAATCGGGGCGTTTTCAGGAATAAATGATTTCGTAATCTCTTTTGAACGTTTTACTACTTTTCAAAGTTAGTAAAAAGGGATATGAAATTATTTATCTCAAAACCGTGAATTGATCACATTGCGTGAGGACACGGCAATACCTTAGTCTGGGGGATTTTGGTGTATGCTTATTCATACACCTTTTATTTACCAAATTCAGACCAAAACGACCAAAAACTAACCATAAATGCCAAAGAAAAGTGTATTTTTGTGTTTGTGATGGTGCAGGTACGGATATTTCAAAAACAGACTCAAAATCACAAAAACCCGACAAAAACGAGCACGAGAATGGAAAGTGTCAAAAGCCGAAGCCGGGGAAGTCAAAAAAGTCAAAGTCAAGCTCAAAAAGTCAAAATCAACCTCAGAGAATCATTTCTTGTCAAGATTAGTTCCTGGATAAAGTTTGGAAGAATTTGCAACTTTGGTCCCTCAACTTTCAAAGTTTGGCAAATATGGTCCTTATGAAGATATTTTGGAAGAAAAAGACAAAAGAGCCTCCAACTTTCAGAGATTGTCAAGTTAAGCCCTTGGAGAATATTCTTGAATAATGGCAGCATTGGTCCCTATATTTTCAGAAAATACACAAATGGTCCTTATAATTTAAATACTTAGCCTTTTTAATCCAACAAATAAACCCAAAACCAAAACCCATTAACCATTAAACCCATTAAGCCCAAAACCCACGAGCCCAACTTTTTCACCCACAACCCGACACCCAAACCCAGTTACAAGTCAAAATATATAAAAAAAAAAAAAAAAAAACACACACACACACACACACTTCGTGAAAAATTATCCAATATCAATCTTCTTATTTCAAAAATTGAAGCTTTAAAAAATCTGACTCCGTCTTCTGATTCTATGATTACCTCTTCATTTCCTATCCCCGATATGGATAGTAACTTTTTACCCGAGCTTGNGAAGTCTTCTTTGTATACAAATAGTTTTCTTTCTATGATTCTTCGGAAAATTATTTGTATGACACATGGTAGTAACGTGTTGTTTGATCATCAATCAGAATTATATACTTCATAATATTCATCACTTAATCAATGACAACGGGTCATCGATTGAGGGGGAGAGTGATGTCAAATGTAATATCATCAAATGAGTTTCTTGGTTATCTGATAATTGTTAGAAAAGGTTTTGTAGTCAATGGGGTATTAGATGTAGAGGAACTTACTAAGCTTTATCTCTAATGGCCAAATGTGTTAGTTGCTAGCATGATTAGGGCAATTATGTGCAATTTACTTATAGTTTCCTAAGCTTTATGTAACTAGATGTTTCATTTGTGACTCTTTGGAATCCTCGTGTAATCCCCTTAATACTTCAAAACTTAAAATCTAAAAGAAGTTAGAAAACCATTGTGTTTGATGTTCATGTATTCTCCTCTGGCATTTGTATAATCTGATTGAATGTGTCTCGCATGTTGTTTGCCGATAATTGTTCATTGTTGTTGATTATGTGCTTATGTTCTCAGGATTTGCTTAGGTATGTAGTTACCGGGTTAGAATCTTGTTCCTAAGCTCCTGATTTGAATGTTGAAATATGTGTGAATTGCCATGTTAGTGATTGTTGTCTATGTCTAATAGAGGCTTGTAATGAATGTTCATGATTGCTAGTTGCTCTTAATGCTAGATAGCATCTGGATGAGTTGTTTGAATGTGGCTTAATCATGTTATGAATGTGGTATTATGAGTAGGCTAGCTGCTACGTGGTAGCGGTTAATGAAGAATGAATATGCATGTATGTATATCTGTGTTGATATTCTTATGCAGATTTTATGGCCGATATGAAAGTGCCTACTCCTGCTCTAACCATTTGATCAGATGTTCAAACTCTACCGACTGGCTTTGATTTCACCACAACAACAATATCGGCAGCAACAACAACAACACTTTCATCACCACCACCACCTTCACTTCAACAAAGCATTAAAATTTTGGTCTCGCCAAGTGGGGATCTACAATTTTTTTTGGAAGCTTGTTGGTGGATGGATAATTGATGTTGACCAGGGACTCATTCAGAGAAGCAAAAAGGTCAATATCATTTGTGTCATAATTGTTATCTTGTGCATTCCAAAGTAGTGTAACATCAAAGGTTAGGTCAGAGTATGAATTTTTCATGAGTTTCTCGCTAAACTCCAAATCATTTATAAACTCATCATAACTGACACCAACATTCTCCCTCATTGATTGAGGGGGAGCATTGTATCGTTCCAGAATCAGTACATATTGAACCTGACCACATTTTGTCCCAAATTTTCTTAACATATTTAAATAAATTGGGATCACAAATCTCAAAACGTTTGAAATTTTTGATCGGGGGAGAGAATGTGATTTAAATATGAAATCTGATAAAATGTGATGTTTTGGACTTAAATGTATGCTCTCCCATATGTGCTAAACTCGTTGATACATCAATGCACATTTTGAGGGGGAGCAAGTGGCTAGTGGTGACCAATGGATGGCATCTCATGTGAGCGTGACTCAGAATTGACTCATGAATTGACGAAACACAAATGTTTGTATTCGAAAGGATTTATCCAAGTAGAAGGTACCGTTTCGAGAAACTCTTCTTAGATGTATACTTTGACGGGTCTAACTTCCTTATTAATGAACGTGGTGTATGCTTATTCATACACCTTTTATTTACCAAGTTCATACCAAAACGACCAAAAACTAACCATAAATGCCAAAGAAAAGTGTATTTTTGTGTTTGTGATCGTGCAGGTACGGATATTTCAAAAACAGACTCAAAATCACAAAAACCCGACAAAAACGAGCACGAGAATGGAAAGTGTCAAAAGCCGAAGCCGGGGAAGTCAAAAAGTCAAAGTCAAGCTCAAAAAGTCAAAATCAACCTCAGAGAATCATTTCTTGTCAAGATTAGTCCCTGGATAATGTTTGGAAGAATTTGCAACTTTGGTCCCTCAACTTTCAAAGTTTGGCAAATATGGTCCTTATGAAGATATTTTGGAAGAAAAAGACAAAAGAGCCCTCCAACTTTTAGAGATTGTCAAATTAAGCCCTTGGAGAATATTCTTGAAGAATGGCAGCATTGGTCCCTATATTTTTAGAAAATACACAAATGGTCCTTATAAGTTAAATACTTAACCTTTTTAATCCAACAAATAAACCCAAAACCAAAACCCATTAACCATTAAACCCATTAAGCCCAAAACCCACGAGCCCAACTTTTTCACCTACAACCCGACACCCAAGCCCAGTTACAAGTCAAAATATAAAAAAAAACAAAACACACCCCCGCCAATTTCACCCCCAATTACCCCAACCCAGTATTTACATAAACCCTAATTCACCCACACCCAAAATTACCCTACCATAAAATAATTACCCAATGATTAAAGCTTCTAGAACGAGTCAGAGAATGTCAGGACCACTCAGAGGGACACATGGACCAATCACGAAGCACACGCAGGATCAGTCACATCATCACATTCTAATCCTACGGCTGATATGTAAAGAGTGGTGACCAAGGTGATCAAACGGTGGATATGGGATCAAAAGAAACACAAAATTCACCTGGATGGATGAGCTGGACTCCTAGAAGTTTCTCTCCTATGGCTATATAAGCCCACCTCACCTCATAGATAGATTTTTGTCCAATTTTTATGCATTTAGAAAATTGTTACCATTTTATTGTTTTATGATTTGTAATTCAAGCTTTATTAATGAAATTTCGTATTTTCCTTTAAATATTTGTTCATTCTACTTTTATGCAATTTAAAGTTGTTTAATAAGTTTGTGTTAATCTTTTGCTATTGTTCCATAAAACTCACATAAGCTAATGATAGCTTATTGTGAGCTGTTTTGAGTTAAGAAACTGTTTTAATCCATAAGTCAACCAAAGTCAACTGTTGGTACTCAAATTGATTCAGAAGGTAATTGGTGGAATTCATTGTTATTACTGATGTTCAGAAGGTGAAATATGCTTATCCAAAGATAGGCATCTTGGAGTATAACCTCCCTTGTGAGGCTTCATTTGGTTCAGTAAGTGTTCTCTTTAAATTTCCTAAGTTTAATAAGCATAGATCTGATAGGTTGATGTTTGTTTGTTTAATTACCTTGTGTGTTGCAGTTTCATTATATTTAGTAGTATTTGATTCTCTTAGATGCTTGCTGGTTTAATTTGGACACTCATACATTCATATTAGAGTTGACTGTGATGGTTTAGTATTTCTGAGATCTTGATCATTTGAAGGTTTTTGCTGCATATTCATGTTGTTTTGATGTTCAATAGTGTTAAGTGATTGATATTGAGTAAATTGGTGGTGATTGGTAGCATAGATATAACAGTTGTAGTGTAAACCAAATTTTAAGGGACTGTTTGGCTCTTGTTGTTTCTTGTGGTTCTTGCTATTCTTTTGCTGAGATTTCTGTCACAGTAGATTGCATTAGGACAATATAGGGTAACTTAGTTATAAAAATCAGTAGTTGCAAGCATAAAAGTCATATTTCTTTTTGATCTTATTCACTTACAAATCTGTTATTAATTGAGGTTTGCACAATCATATTATAGTGTCATAATTAGTTAATCTAGCTTAGATTAGTTTCATATTAGATTAATACTTCATATTCAGTAAGATAGAATCAATCAAAGTTAGATTTGGTCAACTTGGATGTTAAAACAAAAAGTCAAAAAGTTCATATGCACCTAAGTTGGTCAGAATTTCAGTAGGATCCATAGGCTTCTATAGTTGTTAGAATTAAGATTGGATTGTGGATTATTGCTGTTTGGTGGTTAGTTTTCAAGGATCAATAAAAATATTTCACTTTCAAGCTCATTTAAGCCCTTATTTTTAAGCTCAAAGTTGCCTTATCTGCTTATAACCTCCCCTGCTACTCAGTTTTCTAACCAAATTAACAAGGGCTTATCTAGTTTTCTAGTTAAGTTCTTAGTGAGATTTTTGGGGCAAAACATAGCCAAGCTAGGAGGTTATAGGAATCTACTTTTTGTTTCCTTTATTCTGCTTAATTTAACTGCTTATTTGAGCCATCTTGTTTGTCCAGTTAGTGCTTTAGCTGATTTTTTTTATGTTGTGAGCATTTGATTCAATTTGCTTGTGATCTCAGCTCCTTTGCTTCATTTAAGTTTATTTGAGTGTGCTTGTGCTTATTCCATGGTCTTGTGCCTTGTGGTTATGTTTTGTGCTTAATTGGCTTATATAAGTGCTTATTCCAATTGCATTGGGCTGCAACTTCTTGAATCTGTTTGCAATTTTGGTCTAATTTGCTTTATTTGAGCTTATTTAACCTTGTATGAAAACCCTCCTGGGTCAGTTTCATAAAGTTTTATTGCAAGTGCTTATTTATAAGCACTTGCAATAAGCTGTAATAAGCTCAAATAAGCACTTCTGGCTTATTTTACAAAAAAGTTTTTCTCACAGTAGCTTTTAAATATTATTTTAGATTTTCCATAAAAATTCCAGATTTATTTGAATAGTTTTGCTATTTATTTTCTATTTTCCTAGATTTTAAATCATTTTTAATTCATAATAAATTAAAAAAGACAAAAATAATTTTGATTTTGATTTTTTAAAATTAGTTTTTAGTTTAGAAAGATTTTTCAAAATTAGATTTGTAGATTAAATCTTTAATTTCATAATTAGTTTAAACGTCTTTTATTAAATAAAAATACAAAAATAGTTTTTAATTCTTAAATAAAAATAAAAAGACAAAAATAATAATTTTCTTTTTCTAAAAATTTTCTTTTATTATTTTTAGATTAGAAAAATTTAAATTTCATCCTTAGGATTAAATTTGTTTAACTTTTACATTTTTAATTGTTACGTGACGTTTTATTTTACGTTTCTTAATTCATTTTTACGTTTTAGCTTACGTGTGCCTTGATTACATGATATACTTGTTTAATTGCTTGATTGTGTTTTATTTGCTTATCATTAGTGTAATTCTCATCGTTATCACTTTTACCATTTTCACTACACGTTTTACGATCCGGAAATCGAGATTCCATTTAACCTTCGTACGGACACGACCCGGGTAATTTCTTATTTGTTGAGAAATTGCTTGGAATACTATACTATATAAAACGATCACACCATCCACACTAGGCTTGGTAGTCGCAGGGTCCATGATAGACTTGGGCGACAGCGCTCCCCTAGCGAAAGCCCTTCAAGGCTTGGTAGTCGCAGGGTCTATGATAGACTTCGGCGACAGCGCTCCCCTAGCGAAAGCCCTTCAAGGCTTGGTGGTCGCAGGGTTCATGATAGATTGGGGCGACAGCGCTCCCCAAGCGGGAGCCCTTCGAGCTCGGATTCGGAGGACAGTCGACGCAAGCGTCGCAGAAGTGTAAGCCTGTCTTCAAATGACTCCTCGGACAACGAGGACGAAGAGACAGGACACTGGAAGTCCAGGAAAAGATACCGCGACCGGGAGGACGAAGATATGTCTCGTCCCTGGCGCCGCCAAAAGGTTGACGCATTTACTCGGCGCATCAGTGATTTTTCAGAAGATAAGAGAAGGCGCATGCCCGCTAATGTTAAAACCTATGATGGGACAGGTGATCCGGACGATCACCTAAAAATTTTCGAATCAGCCGCTACCATCGAAAATTGGCCACAACCTGTGTGGTGCCATATGTTTAATTCCACATTAGTAGGGAATGCGTGGAACTGGTTTAGCAAGCTCCCACGTAGGAGCATTGATGGCTTTGAAGAGTTGCGAAAAGCGTTTCGCTTAAACTTCACTCAGAGGAAAAAGTGCGCCAAAAACCCTGTCGAGCTCGCTAGGGTAAAACAGCGCCAAGGGGAATCCACAAGCGCTTATGTGGAGCGCTATAAAGACGAATGCATACACGTCAAAGCGTGTCCAGAAATACTAAAAATCTCAGGGTTTATGAACGGAATCAATAACCCAGAACTTATCAAAAAGTTAAATGATAGGGTTCCCCAAACCTTTGATGAACTTATGAAGAGCACAAGGTCCTTTATCCAAGGAGAAGCCGCAGCTGCGGATAGCAAGAAAGGCTACTCAAATTACAAGTCACAAGAACAGCCCAGGAGACAATCCAATGACCAGAGTAGCAACCGTAACAAAAGCTACCGCAGTCAAGGGGGCGGACGGGAGAACGACAAGTATACCCCGTTGACAAAGACTCCAAGGGAGATATTTGTGACAGAAGGCGCGAACTTCCCGAAACCACCACCAATGTGCACCCAGAAGATCGGCGCGTAGGGAATGGGTACTGTGAGTACCATGGACAGAAGGGCCACACAACCAATGAATGTGTCCAATTGCGCCAACTAATCGATAAACTAGTAAAAGAAGGCAGATTGGACCATCTAGTTAAGAACATCAAAGAGGGAAAAGACAAACAAAAGGCTGGAAGCAAAAAGGAAGCACCTAAGGACAAGGCTGAAACCATCTACATGATACAATCATGGGAGCGAAAGACTAGGCAAAAAGTCAGCCAAAAGTTTTCTTATGGAAGCGAAATATCTTTCCCCACCTTAGCTGCGGACAACGCAGTGGTGGAACCACTCACCATTGAAATAAATGCGGGGGGTCACGATATCCACCGCATGTATGTTGATGGAGGGGCATCCACAGATATAATGTATGAACACTGTTTCAAAAAATTGCGACCTGAGATACAAAGTCAATTAAGCCCGGTCGTAACACCGTTGACTGGCTTTACAGGAGAAAAGATATGGCCCATGGGGCAAATACGACTACTAGTCGTTGTTGGCAATAGGGAACACTCTACGACAGCTTGGATGAATTTTATGGTGATCAAATCTCCTTCGCCATACAATGGCATTATCGGAAGACCAGGAATATCAGCCATACGCGCGGTACCGTCCGCATCCATGCCAGTAGAAGGCGTCATTGTCACCCTCTACAATAACGCCGTACCACCTGGTGAGTGTAACGCGATTACATGCGAGACAACACACACTCCAGAACAGCGCTCAGTACGGCAGAAAAAGCGCGACCAAGCTCCAGAGCGCGCAAAAGCCATTCTAGATGAAGTACACAAGCTTGTGGATGCAGGTATCATATGAGAAGTCTATTACCATGACTGGCTATCCAATCCAGTAATGGTCAAAAAGAATGATGGTAGTTGGCGGATGTGTGTGGATTTCACTGATCTCAACAAAGCATGTCCACAGGACTGCTACCCATTACCAGAGATAGACTGGAAGGTAGAGTCTTTGTGCGGATACCCCCTTAAATGTTTCTTAGACGCATTCAAAGGGTATCACCAAATCCAAATGGCTAAGGAAGACGAGGAAAAAACAGCTTTCCACACAAGCCAAGGCGTCTATTGTTATACAAAGATGCCGTTTGGCCTAAAGAATGCGGGTGCCACCTACCAGCGATTGGTAGATAACGCATTTGAAAGCAAGTAGGCCGCAACTTAGAGGTCTATGTTGATGACCTCGTCATAAAAAGCCATACTGAAGACGAGTTGGTGCGCGACATTGAAGAAACATTCAAAAGGCTAGGGAAGATCAATATGAAGTTAAATCCTAAAAAATGCATTTTTGGCGCTACGGAAGGCATGTTCCTGGGATACTTGATAGAGCCTGATGGCATTAAGCCATGTCCAGAAAAAACACAGGCTGTAATCCAACTCCCTTCACCACGCACATTGAAAGAAGTCCAGTCTCTGAATGGAAAACTAGCTGGCTTGAACAGATTCCTGTCCAAATCAGCAGATAAGTCACTCCCCCTCTTTAAAACACTCAAGAAGTGTACAAAAAAGGGAGACTTTCGTTGGACTACGGAAGCGGAAGAAGCTTTTACGCAGCTTAAGCAACATATAGCAGCGCTTCCCACACTAGTCGCACCCCAACCAGGGGAAGAGTTAATTATGTACTTGTCGGCGACTCATGGGGCAGTCAGCGCAGTGCTACTGACAGATAGGAACTCGGTACAAACACCAGTGTATTTTGTAAGTAAAGCACTCAAGAAGACAGAGGTTAACTATAGTGCAATGGAAAAGTTGGTCCTGGCATTAGTATTCGCCGCCAAAAGATTGCGCAGGTACTTTCAAGCGCACCCCATAGCAGTGATTACAGACCAACCTATCAAGCAAGTTATCTTCAAACCTGACGCATCTGGGCGATTACAAAAATGGAGTGTACTGCTGGGCGAGCATAACATCTCTTATAGGCCACGCACTGCGGTCAAGGGGCAGGTATTAGCAGACTTCATCATAGAAAAACCAGATACTGACGCTGCACCTTCACAGACCAAAGAAGGACTGCAAGAACCATAGGTTCTATTCACGGATGGATCCTCATGCGTGGATGGCTCGGGCGCAGGCCTTATCCTCACCAACCCAGAAGGAATGGAATTCACCTATGCACTGCGTTTTGAATTCACAGCCACAAACAACGAGGCAGAATATGAAGCCCTAATTGCGGGATTACGCATCGCAACTCGAATGGGTGTACGCAACCTAGAGTCGAATGTGGATTCCCGACTAGTAGCCAACCATTTGTCAAGTGAATATGTGGCTAAAGAGGATAACATGATTCAATACCTCGACAAGACAAAGTCATTAATCCAGGGGTTTGACAGGTTTACCATTAAACAAGTTCCTAGAGGGGAAAACAAAAAGGCAGATGCGCTAAGCAAGATCGCATCTACAAGTTTTGCGCACCTATCAAAACAGGTATTGGTAGAAATACTCAAGAACAAATCCATCTTGGAGATGGAAGTGTCTACGGTGATAGAGGAGCAGGATCCTACATGGATGACCCCTATCATTGAATTCATAAGCAAAGGCATATTGCCCTAAGAACAGAAGGATGCTCGACGGATACGGCGCACATCGCAGCGTTTCGAACTTCGAGACGGTATCCTATATCGGCGCTTATTTTTACAACCATGGCTTCGGTGCGTTGGACCTCTCCAGGCAGATTACGTACTTCGAGAAATCTACGCCGGTTCATGTAGCATGCATTCAGGACCACGGTCTGTTGTAGCACGAGCCTTGCGGTCCATGATACTACTGGCCCACTATGCATCGCGATGCGCGAGATATGATAAGAAAATGTAGCGACTGCCAAGTTCACAGACCCATCCCGCGTCAACCACAACAAGAGCTAACACCTATTACCTCGCCATGGCCATTCTATAAGTGGGGTATCGACATTGCGGGCCCTTTCCTTGTTGCAGCAGGGGGACTGAAATTTCTTATTGTGGCCATAGATTACTTCACTAAGTGGATTGAGGCAAAAGCAGTGGTGACAATCACAGGTAATCAAGTAAAACGATTTGTTTGGGAAAATATTGTATGCCGCTTTGGATTACCTAGGGAAATCATCTCAGACAACGGAAAATAATTCCGCGACAACCCGTTCAAAGACTGGTGCGAGAAACTGAATATCACACAACACTTCGCGTTGGTCAAACACCCACAAACCAATGGTTTGGTTGAGCGCGCAAATCGCAGTCTGGGCGAAGGAATTAAAGCGCGCCTAGACAGGCACAAAAGAGGATGGGTAGAGGAATTGTCACACGTTTTGTGGGCACACCGTACATCAATCAAAGTTAGCACTGGAGATACTCCCTTTTCTCTTGTCTACGGGACAGAAGCGGTCATACCGGCTGAGACTGGGATACCAACTATGCGTACGGCGGAAGTTAATGTTGCAACTAATGATGATGAACGGCGTATAGACTTGGACTTATTNTAAACAATGTTGTAATGATATACTTTTCCTTTAATGTAAATTATGGTATTGTTCTATATCTCTTGTGCGATGTATATTGATTATGTTGCACCTCGCGTTTCCGCCTCCGGCGGGGTGTGACATTATACAAAACATAGATTTCACATGCAACAAAATTATTCATTACAAGACAAAAAACCTACAAACTATGGGAACGCTCAAGCTTTGAGCTGCCAACCCGGTGCACATCACTCTTAGCTTCCTCCAGCCTCCTCAACAAGGCACTATCTCTGGGTGACACTGTCGCCACGCTCACAGGTACTCCATCAGACCTTGGAAGATGAGCTGCACCAATGCCACAAAGGATGGCCTTCCCCGCTATACCCTTCTTCTTTGCAAGCCTTGTAGCATGAGCCTCTAAGGACTCCTTCAGGGGGACCTCTTTCTCAAGGACGAAAGGGTTGAGGATGTCACGAGGGCGAACAAAAATAGGTACCTATAGCTGCGACACGTCCGGCTTCAGGAAATAATCAAGTTGTGCCTCAGCGCCCTCTANCCACGCTCACAGGTACTCCATCAGACCTTGGAAGATGAGCTGCACCAATGCCACAAAGGATGGCCTTCCCCGCTACACCCTTCTTCTTTGCAAGCCTTGTAGCATGAGCCTCTAAGGACTCCTTCAGGGGGACCTCCTTCTCAAGGACGAAAGGGTTGAGGATGTCACGAGGGCGAACAAAAATAGGTACCTATAGCTGCGACACGTCCGGCTTCAGGAAATAATCAAGTTGTGCCTCAGCGCCCTCTACTGTGTGCCTCGCCAAGGTCAACCCCTCCATGATAACACCTATGGAGTAGTCTTGGTCGCGCTCCAATCGAGCAATATGAGGAAGCTCGCACAGCTTCATCTTCTCCATAGCAGCGACAAGCTCAGCGTAGGCGTCACCATTATAACCTGGCACTTCCGCGATGGGCACCGTCAACAGTTTGCTCTCGTGCATCTCCTCCACAGCGAATAAAACAACATTCCCATTGTATTATAGACAATAAGTTCAAAGGAATTGAATGCTACAAGTTTGAAAAATACGATGGGATTCAAAGGAAGCAAAGGAATTAAACGCTACCTGCGCTCAGCAATGGAGGATACCAAGTGCGGGTATAGCTCCTCATCATACTCTATACTAAGCTTGCACAGCTTATCCTCCTGCTTCTCCAGCACATCCTCCACAGTCTTTCGGAATTCATCCAGCTGTGAGAAGTGTTTGCTCTTGTTCTGCTCCATATACTTCAACGCCCAAAGGCAAGTGGACTTGTACTGATCAAAAGCAGAACGTTCTTGGCTCACTTGCGCCCAGAGTGACATCTTCTCATCAGCGAGCTTCCGGGTGTACGCATTTTTTGACTCTATTGCAGCATGAGCACTAGCTAACTGCGCCTTCAGCAGTGCAATCTCTTCATCCTTCTGCGCACTGCTACTCCCTTCACCAGCATACTTGGCCTTAAGCTGAGCAACCAACATGGCCTGGTGCGCAGAAGCCAACCTAAGCTCCTCTATCAGCTGCTTTGCAGGCATATCCTCGCATGCCTTCGAAGGCTCATCCACCTGAGCCTGACTCGCCTAAGGTGACAACTTCTCAGTATGCGCTGCATCAACCCCTACAGTTTCATCACTGCACGCAAAGGATAAAAAGTCAAGGTTATTATATCAAGGATGTAAACAAAAAAAAATAAAAATAAAATAAAATAAAATAAAATGAGGCATAGGTCTCATTACTTACTTGGGAGAAGGAGTCTTAGCCATATCCTGCGCAGTGATGGATGGCGACACATTCTCTTCTGATGATGCATCCACGGAAATACAGTGGCGTCTTCGCTTGGAGGTGCCTGCGCCATCATCGCCAGAAACCTTCCTACGCTTCACTCCCTGGACTGCCTCTTCCTGCTCACTATCAACCTTCAGGATCCCTATACCCGCAGAAGAATCTGTGCGCGAGGGCTCTGCGGATGACACTCCCTAAGATGGAACACAGCGCACGGGGGTCGCCTCCAATAATGGTGGGGAGGCATTTGCCGGTTCCTCCTGTGCATACTCCATGATGCGCCCTGCGGTAGCCTCCAAGATTGGTATCTTACCATTTCTTAAAGGGCGCACCCCTACGGTTACCTGTGTGGGTTTCGCTAGCTTCACCACGCTGAACAGATCCATCTCTGCGCAACAAACAAACAACAAACAAAATGGAGTTACATAAAGTTACAATACAAAGAGAGTGCTTACACTACAGATGCGAAGGAAAGGAAGGACAAGCACCCACCCTAGTGGTCTTCATCCAGAAAAGTAGGCACCTCGTCAGCGCCTTGGAAATAGTTGCGACTGATCCCCATATGGACTAAAAACTCTTCTGGGTAGAATCTGATGGGGATGCGGTTGGCATTTATTGTCTCCGCGTCATCTGCGTTGTATGTCCCGGGGTTTGGACGCTCGTCCTTTGGTAGCGTCCCCTGGGTATAGAACTCAAAGGTCCAAGGGAACACTATATTATCAACCCAGAAAAACCTCTCCCTCCAACTCCTAAGTACGTCTAGCTTTTCCGTATAGCATTGAAGCCGCCCTGCGCGCTTGGAAAAGGATACCCACCCGTTTGACCACGTTGAGTGATAAAATGCGCGGAAAAGGTTGATGGTCAGGTTAATCGCTAGCAAACGACAGTTTACTTCAAAATTGGTTATTTTAGCTGCGCCTATACAATGCAGCTGGGATATATGAAGGCGATAATAATTGAGTACATCGCACAAGAATAGTGAAATGGGCACGCGCTGATTTGCAAATTCGAAAAAGCACGTGTATACCCCTATCTTTCCCTCAGGGAAATCAACGATAGATGCGGTCGCCACCGGTACTACCGGATGCAACGCGAGGGGGATATAGTAATCCGAGGTGAACTCACGAAGATCATCCTCGGTTATATCGGAGGGAAAATCGGATAACTGGAGAACCATTCTTAATATTTTATGGTTTCAGATGCGCACGCGCTATTACCTTCGTATACGATTGATTTCTTGACTGAGTTTGAAAAGCTTCACAATGGTGGAAATGGTATTTTTACTGTGATAATCACAGTGAAAAGCGAGATACCCTTTATATAGGGTTACCCATGGTCTTGGATACTTGACACGTGTATCCCACTCACCCTAATCGTGTGGCTAGAAGCTCAAGGGGTACAGTACCTTTTTTGCACTTTCCCACGATTTCCTAGGTACATTTTTGGATTTACTTGACTAGATTCATAGTATATTTTTTTTGGCGGGAAACATTTGAAGCTTCTCCGCCACATATGTGGGAATATTTCTCGTTATGACTATTAGTCTAGCATCCGCGGTTGCACCGTGCGCATACTAGACTGGGGGGACATGATGACGTATAGTCAGCATTCGGGTCACGAACCCAACCACTGGACGTCACTAACACTTAAGCCCACCACGCGTGGGCTATCATGGTAACGATTTGGGCTTACGAGGGTCCAAATCTAAATCTATTTTTGGTTTTGATATGGGATCTCTTATTTATGGGATAAGGATCAATGGACCAGATAATTATGGAATACGCCGAAGAGTAAGGAACACGAAACCTACAAGGATATCGTGTCTATATAAAGGGCATCACGGCTCTCATTAAGGTATCATCTAATAACCCTAACTCTTCACTAAAACCCTAAAAACGATTACTTACTCTCACGCCGGAGGATAATCGTGGGAAACAATCTCACGATAAGCCTAACGGTGTTTTCTCTGTTCTCTTAGTGCGCAGGTCTCAAGCATTAAGATCTAATTGATACGGGAACAGGAGTCTAAACAAGGAACGCCCAACTTTTGTATCAACATCCCTTGTTTTAACCAAACAAATATATATATTTATGAAACACATAAAACTGATTTAAATGTAACTAAATCAACGTGAATTTATATAAGTTATAAACTATTTGTTTGCACAAACCCATAAAAAATCAGACAAATATGCTCAAATATAATGAACATTAGTAGAGTGGTAAGTAGCTTGAGTAAGAATTAGGGAATTTAATACACTCATCGATGACTTAGAAAAAAAAAATATCATATTATACTTTTGATTGTGTGATCATGATTATAAAATTTCATGTATATATGCAATAATCAGCTTCTCCGATATAGTTTAGTTTGTTATTTGCGTAACCGAAACCGATTAGAAAACTCAGTTTCAGTTTAAAACCGAGCTAAAAACTATTTTTTTAATTCTTCTATCGGTTTATTGGTAACTCCCCTAGCCTTAATACTCTTCTCATCATAGAGTTTGGTCAATCAACAAGTGAAACATCAAGAGTTACTTTTTGGCCCTGTCCACGCTATTTACATTTTCCAGAATTGGACCTAATCATTTCGATAATACATGGACTTCTTCTATTGGATTTAAAGGTTGTCTTCTTTCTCACGTGACACAATAGATAGTTGGGTATTTGACTTCGGTGGTTACATCTAATCCTTCTCTTGTTTTAGACTTTAGATGCCCGTCCATATACCAATACCGATCATGTTATGATCGGTAACGGGCTATTTCTTCGCATCTTACATTTTGGTCATGACGTGATTCATCAATCTGGTTAATTTAGTCTTCCAACCCCATACAAAGCAAAATGATAGCAACAACAAATAAATATGCTTCAACCCAATGCGCATCCTTAAATAATAGTGTTTGTTAAGTCATTTTGAATTCTTGAGGTTTATAGACTATTTGTTCTAAAAACCGGATCGGGTTGCTAAAATAGAATCAGGGTGAATCGGTTAAAAACTTGTATGATTTTTGTCATGTTAGATGAGTGCTAGTTACAAGATCTCAACTTTAACCTACCAAGCAAATTAAAGTAGGACACGTAAAGACAGGAAAATCGCATCTTACCTTAGCAATTAGACTACAAAATTTAATTTGAGCACCAAATTGAGCCCGTCTCCAACTCCCATATTTTATAATTTCTGTAAAATTTCAGGAAACCAGTCTGGGCTGGTTCTGCATTACCCAAGTGAAAAGCATCATCCAGGTTCAAAACTCTAGAGTTCATATATTTGGTACAATATAAAGAAAACAAAATAGAGATAGGGCCTCAGAAAATAGTTGTTGCTCAGAATTTATCTTTGGAATATTCAGAACTACCACCAGCTGCATTTGTATCATTCGGTATCCAGAAAGTGAGAGCCCCCTTAGAAGCAGCTGCAAACATAACACGACGAGGTGCCCATTTCAAGCACGAAGCAACACCTATGTGGCTGTCCCAACTCGCGACCTGTTACAACCATATTTCAGTTACTCGTAACGAGATGAAATATGCACATACCCATAACATCATCAAAGTAGAAATATCATGTACATGAAGCCCACATTTAAAGGTAGATGTTTTAAGACATTTACTTGTAAATGTGTCGGCTTCAGTTATATTTTATCTTCAATGGGTCAAACGGATTAATGTAAAGAATCTAATTAATATAAACACAGGTCACAAGAGATGAAAACCGCAAAAATGCAGAGAATCTAAATTACTTTACAAAAAAAAGAAAAAAGAAAAAAAAAAGGTTTTCATGTTAGACATAATAATATGTACAAAGGGTGAAAAGTTCACTCAGACACTCGCACTTGTAGTCTCTGGACTTAGGTGTCGTTTGTTTTTTCAGAGCTTTTACCTCTTCATCTGCAAATATGTCTGCAGAAAAAGAGGTACATTAAGGTGTCGTTTGTTTTTTCACAGTAAGCTCTTTTTCCCTCTTTTTACTTCTTTTGTCTGCAGGAGGGCAGAGGTTTTTGTTTGTTTTTTTTGCAGACATAAGTGCTTCTTTTCACTTCTTTCCTCTTCTAAATTTCAGACATTATCTTTCACTTCTTACATCTTCTTTCACTTCTTACATCTTCTTTCACAAACCTTACATCTCTTCCTCAATATCCTTTTTTTACGTTTTCATTTGTTTTTTCATGTTTTCGTCCATTTTTTTACGTTTTCGCCCTTTTTTTACGTTTTTGACCCTTTTTTTTACGTTTTCGTCTGTATTTTTACGTTTTCACCGGGTTTTTTCGTTTTCGTCCGTTTTTTTTACATTTTTGTCCCTTTTTTTATGTTTTCGCCTGTTTTTTTACGTTTTCGCCCATTTTTTTTTACTTTTTCGCCTGTTTTTTTTACGTTTTCGTCCGTTTTTTACGTTTTCGCCCGTTTTTTTACGTTTTTGCCCGTTTTTTTACGTTTTCGTCTGTTTTTTTACATTTTCGTCTCTATTTTTACGTTTTCACCGTTTTTTTGTTTTCGTCCGTTTTTTTACGTTTTCGTCCGTTTTTTATGTTTTCNACTTGATGCAAAAGTTGACAGTCACATGACAGATGGTATAGTAATACCTTGCTCTTGGTAGGGATGCTCCAAGCATTCAATGTTCCATCTCCAGAGCCTGAAAGAATTATGAGTGAAAGAATTAATGATAATAAAACAATAGTTTTTAACAAAACTTTACATAGCTTTCATGTGTTTATATATCCTTCCTTTCAGCGACTTAACAGCCAAATCTGAAGAAAATGAAAGACAACATAGCCAAACATATAGAACAAAATGCCTTCCTCTTTCCTAAAAAATGCATGACAGACAATGGTTTTCTGCAGCTGCAAGTATGGCTTTGTGTTTTAACTGTATTTACATTTGTCACCCATATGTTTTGATGTTTTACAAACAGGCTCCTTTATATGATTATATATCTAACGAGCATATGTTTTCTAGTGTTTGTGATCTCAGATCATTTAATTGAGTTAAAAGGGGAGGATCACAATAAGGTGTTCATACTCAGGATTATTTAGGTATCCTGGTTAAAGGCGATGAGTGGCGAAACTTCCAGTTAAAAACATTTCGGCATAATGGACAAATCTCATGAGTAAGAGTCATATTGGACAGAATCACAAAATCACTGTAAACCTGAAAACACGTATTGTCCATCAGGCGTAAATGTGGCCTCAATTGTTGTGTTTGGAGAAGCATCCACACTAAACCCACATTTCTGCAAAAACAAAAAGTTTTACAAACAAAGTTATATAAACGATCAATGTATTAAAACATCAATTAAGTTGCTAAGGTCCAGCATTGCTATATCAAAGACTTGCGACTTCCAGGTTAGGGACAGCAACATACTTTCATTTTTTGCCAGAAATGGTCATCATACTTTTTAATTGCTGAAATGGCCAATGTAATTTCTAGTTATGAGTTATTACCAAACATAGTGTCACCAGATGTTTATGATGAATAAGCATTGCTGCTATGTGATCATACCCGAACAAAATTTGAATGTGTAATATACTAGAACAAAATTTGAATGTTTAATATACTGGAACAGAAATTGAAAGTTCAATGATCGTTCCGGCATTTATATTAGCACAAAATGCCACATAGTGTATATACTTTTTAACCAGTTTAGGGTCACCAAAATGACAACAGCTGAAATCTTTATAACCATTTTGGCAATAAGAAGGTACAATGACCATTTTGAGACAAAAATGAAAGTATATTGCTATTACATGACCTAAAACCTTTAACCTTAAAAATTAGTGGACATGTCGTAGCCACAACTAACCTTCTCACCATTATATGCATCTAACACGTATATGTTGTTACTTTTGGTAGTCAGAAGCATCGATTTAGCATCATTGCTGAATTTTATATCCCAGATCTCAGCCGTATCTCCTACCAGAAAGGTGTCGAAGGGGCCCTGCATGAATACGGAGGACCATATTCAGATGCAATAATGCAAGGGTTATATCTGTTATACTTATTGAACAAGAAATGTTCTATTTTTTCGTTTGTTTCCCCCAATAAAAAGTTAGATCAGAACCTTATCATACAACCGTGAATCAAATAGTTTGATAACACCTCCTTCCATTGACACGGCAAAGAGAAGACCTTGTTGATCATAAGCAACAGTAGGCCTACCTTGCAGACGTATAATTCCCTGGAAAGTGAAGTGGCAAGCACAAATCAAATACCATAACTTTATTTCAGAAAGATATATGCTTAACCACTGGCAAGAAGTAGATTTTCCAAATATTCTTCAGTTCACACACTAGATATAGCACATTTGACTGTCCATATTCCAGCATGCATATATATTACGCAAACTAATGAATTTCCAATAACAAAAGTAACACATGACTCGTCAATTTGATGGTGCAAAACTCCCCTCCACGAACCAAATTTGATTTATAAAGTTAAAACACCAACCTGGCAGGCATTCACACGAAGATCCCATATTCTGACACTGTGATCAAGAGAACCGGACATGAACCTGTCATCAACTGGAGATGTAGATAGAGACACAACCCTACAGCCAAAGTAAGACAATGAGTTTAAAAAGTTAAATTTGGCATAGACTCGTAGTCTATAGGAAAGCTCAGATGACAAAAGGGTTATGATTGACACAGATCATCATTCAGCACCAGTATATATAATGCAATATCACAGGAGATAGCAAGTTAAGGAAAGAGGTTTTTGATAGATGAGCATTCAATATGAAATCATATCAATTTGTTACTTAGAAGCTCCGTGATAATAAAAGTTCAGTTTATGGGAAAACCAGTGTCAATCACTATCAAATCTGATCAAAGATAAGTTTATAAATGTCTATGGCACTACAGTATATGTTCATCTAGTTCCAACATACTCTAAAACAAAAGTGGAAGTCACATATTGAACACACGGGTAAACTTTTTGACCCCTTATCATAACTCGGAGAAGTAAATCTGACCACCAAGAAGTACCCATTTGAGTTATACGCATTCGCTGTTCATCACATTTTTGTAACAAGTAACAACATCAAGATGATAAAGGCTAACCTTTCTGTATGCCCCTTGAAGTAACGAAGGCAGCGATTGTCATACATGGATAGGTAGCGTAAAGCCTCTGCAAAAAGAAATAGGGTATAGCAATTTTAATTATAACAAATCAAAGAATGTCAAGTAACTTCATGATGCGACACTTACCTGCACCTGAATCCAAATTGCGTGTTGAAGAGCATATAACAGAACTTGGGTGGTGGCTAAAACATATACGATCAGCACCATGTTTCTCATGAAGGGTGGTTTTTAGTAACCTGAGGTTAAGAGGATAAAAAGAATAATAATCAATTTTTCAAAACATTATCTTTAATAGCCTAACATTAAGCAGACTGGACCAACTCACAAAATTCATTACTGCAAACAAACAGAATAAGATAAAACAGCAACTATATATAAAAAGACGTCTTTATATAGCTGAAAAATGAGTCAAAAACAGTGTGAAAAAACCTTGTCATAATATATTGAAAAACGATGTAGAAGATAATGACAAACTGAGTATGTAAATTAGCTTGGATACTTGGTCTTTTATGCCTAATTTGGAAAGTGAGGGTAACCACAAACCACCAATAGACTAGATTCTTACTATGCTGAAAGATGCTATTTTCAATTCCAACCCAGAGATAGAAGTTAGAAGCTCGGGATCCCTAATAGGACCTATAATTATTATTATTATTATCAAGTATGACCTCTTTAATGGAACTACTAAAGCCCAAAGTATCATGAATCTGACTAACTATACTTGAATAGGCTGCAGGAAGGAAGACACTAAACCAAATGTAGCAGAGGCATAGTGTTTCAGCTCATGGCAAGGTTTTTACCATATCCTGTAGATATACTCTCATAACAAAACAACCAAAAGAGAAGCAAACATTGATGTGCCACCATATTGGTATTTTGGTGTTTTAATAGAATAAACTAAAATATATTCTGTTAAGAGAAATCAGATTCTATATTGGGGTATATATGTATAAACGTTTGCTATGATATCACATCATGCCAACGACCAGCACTAGAACAGAATGTAACCTAACTACCTAAGTAAACAAATAAACAAAAACACATACAACTGATTATCCTATATATCATTATATAAAGCAATTTGTCAACTTTTTGATGAAGAATACGTACTTGCCATTCGCTATGTCATACAGCCGCACAGAATCATCCTCCGCAGTTGTTACCATTAAATCCGCAGTGCGATGAAAATCAAGCGCATTAATCTTTCCAACCTGTAATAGTTTGATGTCATTATTCACTATGAAAGTAGTAGACTGGATCCAATAGAAAGAATTAGCAATTTGATCATGAAAAATCACAGAATAAAGATGTACTTAGGAAATTAATATCGATATTCATCATGGGACAAGCTGCCACATGTAAATTGCAAAACACTTATATTTTTCCTAATATACAATAACATTTCATACACATCGTGATGAAAGCAAAGCAAAAAAGCATGTTTATTTCCTAACATGCAACAGCATATAGCCATTATCTGCCTTCTTCCCATAAAAGTTAATTTCTTTCTTTCTTTGAATTTAAAGATCAGCACAAAAACCAAACCACATATAACCATAAAGTTTTATAAAACTGATGCATCCTATATTCTTTAAATAACATTTATTTTTGTGTTTGACAGTAGCCATTTAAGAACATAAAAATTGATGAAACGGGGGACTTACGAAATCTGAAAAGATGGCACCGATTGCCATGTTACGGATGATTCCATCGTTCAGTTCAGAGACTGATTTGTTCCTCGCCATTAAACACGCGCAAATTTTATTTTATTCTGATTGATTTTAGGTAGACGTTGGTTGTGGTGAATGAATTTATATACCCTAGGGCTTTGTCACAGGGTTTAACGGGCTTTATTTGGGCTTATGCTACTGTTATTGTTATATGAGAAGGGATTTTTAGAAACACATTTTAAATAAGAGAGAGAATTTTAAGAGGAGATGCATCTATTTTTGTAGTTGCATTTGAAATGTGCGGTTGTGGTTCTCTCATCCTTCCCATTTTATGTTTTCTTCTCAATTGATCTTAGCTCATTGTTATATAAGTTTTGCGTTTGTTTTTCCAACAAAACCTTTTAACATCTTTTTAATCTCATTCAGTCAAACGTGTTCACAAGTTTGGACCATGAAGTTTGATTGTTTTTTCTTTGTCACTAAGAGGCGTTAAGAGGCGGTTAAGATACTAAGAGGCGGTAAGAGGCGTTAAGATTAAGAGACTAAAAACTTTTATTGAACTAGATGTTGAGGGGTGTCTTAACACCTCTTAATGTCAAATAAATTTGTTTTTTTCCTTCAATTTGTATTTATTTCCATGTTTCGACTTATCTATTTGTATAGAAAGTACTTTCAAAGAAAATCACCGCATACATTAGGGTGGCCTAGTGGCAAAAGGGCTTGTGACTATCACTCTAAAATGTGTGAGGTCTCAAATTCAATTCCTGCTAGGTGCAAACAGCCTTAAGTGGCCACGCCAACCTCCTAAAAAGGGAGGGCTTTACCTAGTTTGAGTCTGTGTGGCGGTGGGTTCAAACCTTATGGTAGTCGGCCAAAGGGTCGGAAATCATGGTTACCCAAAAAAAAAATTAAAAGATGTACAAGATCAAAATAGTTATGAGTGACAATTTGTTTTTAAATGTTATATTATAACCCAAACACATTTTGACTTGTTGAGAATGTCAACCCAGACATGATCCCCTTACTAAACGAGTCACCCATGTCGAACTTCTAATTTTTACGTCAATTTCAAATTTTGATATAAGAAATTTTTTAAATTAACTTTTGGAGGGAAATTGAGAATTTCAACTACGGAACCATAATCACAATTAGCAACAAACACAAACTCCGTTATCATTCAATAGATCCACATCAAGATTCACACATCACTACATTTATCATTCTAATCAAGTTCAATGGAAAAAGAAATGCAAACGAATAAGAAAGACTTCAAGAAAGCTTTTATTGTGCTAAAGTCACAGTTTGAGAGGTTCTTAGACCCTTGGTTATTGACTTCTTTATATTCAAGGTTGAGAAATGCATTTGAAATATTCATGCAGCATAAGGATTTCAGAGCAACGTTTATCCACAACTTGGATTAACTTGAAAATCTCCTTAATGAAGAACTTCATGTGAGTGAATCCAAGGAAGCTTTTAGAGTGCTCAAGACTCAGTTTGAGGGTTTCTTAAACCCGTGGTTTTTGACTGCTTTAGATTCAAGGTTTACAAGGGCATTTGAAAACTTCATCAAAGTGCATTATCAAATTTCTTAGATAAACTTGAAAAGCTACTTGATGAAGTAGAAGAAAGAGAAATGAATGAGAGAGATGAATAAAAGAGACATAAATGACGGAGAGATGAATAAAAGAGAGATGCAGACACAGACACATGAGGGTAAAGCATTGTATGCTAATTTGGTCTTGACGGAGAATATACACGACAAAGATGCCGTATCACAACAGCACGAGGAAAGCAACAATCCATGTTATGATTCAGATACTTGCTGACGGTGCACTTAGAAATGAGGCTGATATTGATGTCGGACCTTCATTTGACACATACACATTGGCTAAGGTACAAAATTCAAACGATGAAGTTGTTGCATTTGATAATGTGTTTGCTCATGAGAAACAAAATCATGAACAACCCAAATCTATTAACGACACGTGTGGTGGATCAGGATAATAGTAATATGACTTCTAAGACTCCAAATATAGATCCTAATAGAGGTCAGGAAGAACATCATAATGTGGATTATGAGCAACAATGTGTTTTGTTTGCTTCCTTAGTCAATAATCTAAAATGTGAAGTAGAAAAGTGCAATAAGGTCAATCGCGAAGCTCAATAAGTGAATGTCCAATTGACCAAAGAGCTTGAGAGATATAAGGGGCTTGAAAAACATTTTGAAAATGACATTCCCAAAATGAATGAAGCGAGGAGGCGTCTTAATGTTTTAAAAGCGGAATTTGTGTCATTTCAAAATACTATAAAAGATAAAGGACAAAAGGTCCACCCTCTCTTCTACTTGTAACCTATTAATGGGCGCTTTGCGTTAGGCGTGTTCATCGGTTCGGCCATCGGGGTGTTCGGTTAAAAAAATCTAGGTAAAAACGGACCGAACTGAAAACCGAATTTGAATTCGGTTCAGTTTTCGGGTTGACCCGAATATACATAACTTATATTTTTTCTTTCATTTAATTATACAGATTTTTAGCAACAAAAAAAATTTCAAGCTTAAAAAATGTTTTATTTATACTAGGAAAAAAATTTAATGGTTTTTTCATAAAAATATATATATTTATGTGAATTCGGTTTTCATTTTGCCAAAAACCATATCTAAACCAATAACCGAATATTGCATTCGGTTCGGTTTTTGGTTCCTGTGTGGGTATTACCCGATTTGTGAGCACCCCTACTTAGTGCAAATCCGCCTAGCTAGACCATAACCAATGTTGTTCGCAAATCAAAGTTGTGGTATTAGGGGTAAGAGAGCTTCTAAATTTTATCAATAGTCGTTCCACCCGTGCAAAATGCCAACCTTGATGAAACACTGCATAGTGGCATTGCTAACACATGTTTAGCTACTTGTGAAAATATGATAAACTTCACTATATTGGTTTTCCACTAGCCTAAAACATCAAGGAAAAAAGGAGTTCGTCACCCTCACATACACCGGGAAAAAGGTTACGATAGCAAGCCCCTCATTCCCTCCCTTCCATACCATCCTTTAAAAGAATATCTATTTCACTATACTAAGTTTCCAAATACTTGAAAACCCCTACTCAAGGTCGATCTTTACATTACCATCATCTTCGTTAGGAGTAGAAGATAAAAAACATAGAATTTTAATCACTATTTTTGTCCTCCACTATCTTGTAGCGCGTATATAACTCTTCCAAAGTGTCCTCCACTATATTCAAAATTCCATGGTTTCCTTGCATAAGGGTTTCACACGTTTCGATACATGCTCATTTTGATTAGATGTTTCCATGGATCTTTTCTCGACACTTTCAAGATAAATTTTGTCTAAACATAATTCTAAGTACTTTCAATTATTTCCGGGATCTAAAACTAAGGCGACATACAACAAGAATGATTGAGTGTTCCTAACAAGAATGAGTTGTTACATGTGGCCTTACTAATATATGCTAAATAAACTTTTATTTGTAGACATGTTTTGCAGCGGAGAGAAGCAATTTGGTGGCTCTTTAATGAACCAAAATAAACTTTGGTCCTAAAGTTTGTTTAATATAAATAAAGCCATTATATTTAACTATTGGTGTTATATTTTAAAGTTTTATTCAAAATATATGCGGTGTGGATATTTCAATTACTAAATATTCATGTAGATGCTTGAAGTTCTGATGACTAAATATTTCAATTACTAAATATATGCAGAATTCGATGTTGCTGACGTTAAATTTGCAAGGATATATGGAAGAAAAAAAGAAAGACTATTTTGTATTAGACAATTGCCTCATTTCTACAAACATTACATGTAGTTGTAATTTTAAGTATTAAAATTTGTTTTCCTATTTAAATCTTTTAGCTTTGTTGGGTTTATTAGATCGTTGATTATATTTTCTTGGGTTTAATGTCTATATTGTTGTTGGGATTACATAAGAAAAACAGTGAAGAAAACACAATTTTTGGGCCAAAAGATTAAATTTGGGCCAAACTGGCCCAAGCCCAATTACGAACGATTAACAAAGAAAGACCGAGCATTCTCGGTTGCGGGTACATGGAAAACTGAAAATTCGGTTTTGGTTTCAGTTATGGTCAAAAACAACCCAACCAAAACCTTATCAACCTTGTATGCATAGAAAACCTAGCCATATACAAGATAAATTCATATATTCGCATTTCAAATAATCTTCTTTCTTTTCGTCACAAAAATTTATATTGAAAGATAATGACATGGAAGTGTTTTAAGCCTAATATACCTGTGTCAACTCGGTACGGTCCAGTAACATCAAATATCTCCTCCACACGCGGCCCGATATAACAGCTGTTGTTGGTGCCTTAATATGATCTGGTTTTTCCAAGTCACATTCCACAAGCTGAAGTTTCTCTATAGCTGGGCAACAAAGTGAGCATCTTTCATTAGGCATATCAAAATCTAACAGGTTAACTTTCACATCATCGTCAATTTAAATACATACACGCTGACTTTCATCATCAAACTGAAACTCATGATCAATCTAATGACTAATTAAATGCAAACTTTCACCTAAGATTCCTCTCTTTGAGCGCTTCTTACGCCATCTCGAACATTAATACCTAATTTCAAAAGCATTCTGCACAAAGTTTCAATTTAGTAAACGGATTTAAGAATCAGTGCAAAAGTTCGATGATTCTTTATCGGCAAGTATTACAGACCTTACTGTTCGCGAACCCGCTTATCCATTTTCTCCTGCAACAAATATGGGGTCACTGTCTTTTTCCCCATCTTGTACTTTTGTTTCAGCAGGCTGCAAACAATAGCAGCTGCACCATACAGAATTAAATCAAACTTGATCAGTGTTCCGGAAAATGATAGCCACTTTAGAATTTTTGTTTGTTATTGAACAAAAAGGCCACACAAATCTTACAGATGTTTTCCCCCTTTATTCATTTTATTATCCCGACAATGGCTTATTAAATACCTGTACTACATATTGGCATAGCTCTTAATGATACTTTTAATTGTTTTTCAATTTAAGATTATCATGCCGCAATTTGGAATCAAGAACATAACACAGTCTAAGGCCAACACTAACCGTAAGAGAGCACAAATACACACATAATTACTAAATACGACCTCAAATATGTAAACGCCAAAAAAACAGAACAATACACTCAAATATTCAATCTACAACTAATCAAAAATAGCAGTTCACATTGCAAAAATCATGTCAAATAACCAGCATTGATGTAGTACATGAGGCTTACACAGCAAATCACATGGATCAATACCATGACACATTGCATGAAATACCAACACACTAACCACTCAAGGGTGGCCTAGTGGCAAAAAGGCTTGTGACTATCACTCTAAAAATGTGTGAGGCTCAAGTTCAATTCGTGCTAGGTGCAAACAACCTTGAAGTGGCCACGCCAACCTTCTCAAAAGGGAGGGCTTTACATGGTTTGAGTCTGTGTGGCGGTGGGTTCAAAGTTCAAACCCCGTGGATTAGTCGGCCAAAAGGTTAGAAACCCGTTTTAGTCATTGTTAACATCTAACTCATAATAAGATGGCATTGTGTTCGGTTTGTGTCATTTTCATCCGGAAATCCCTAAAAAAACTTAGTTTTAAAAAATTACAGTTTCAATGTAAAACATTTAATTGTTCTATACTTCTATTAATATACAACGTTCAAGTTTATATAGAAAATACTATCCAGACAAATGAAAAAGTAGGTTAGTATTTAGTGCAGATAATGCAATGCATTATATATGATAAATCACTTAACTGGAACAAAAAATGTAGCATACAAACATACGGAAGACATTGTGATTGTTGATCCTAACACTCACATATTTTGCTTACGGATAAAACCCTTGCATCTTCTTCACAATGATTTCAAAATAGAAGCTACTTCAATTCAAGAAGTTCCGACCTCAGCTTACCCGCCATTTCTATATTCCCAATTTTCTCATAACCATCAATAAAAGCACCATAAATACCCAAATTCGGTTCAAACCCTCTTCCCATCATTTCCGCCTGAAGCTTCATACCTTCTTCCATCCTCCCTTCATCACACAACCCCTTGATCAAAACCTCATAACTCTCACCCTTCATATACACATTATTCTTCTTCGCGAAGCTCGGCACTTTCAACCCTTCCACAACCATACCCTTCTCACAAAGCAGCTTAACTAACAAATCAACAACAAACCCAACTGCCAAACCCTTTCCTACACATATCTTTATACAACAACATAGCCGAATCAACATCCTTAACTTTACAATAACCACTAATCAACCGCTCATACGTCACACAACTACTCTCGACCCCACTCAACCCCATTTCCTTAAAAAGGTCCTCAGCTTTATTAACATCCCCCGCTTCACAAAACCCGCCAATCATCGTATTATAAACCATCACGTCACATTTCAAACCATTATCCTTCATTTCTTGCCACACTCTCATAGCTTCACCCATTCTCCCATCATCACTATAAACCACCATTAAAATGCTATAACTATACGCATTAGGCAAACAATTTTTCACAACCATATCCTCCCACACTTGTTCCACCTTATCAATAAAACCATCTTCATAAAAAGCATGCATAAGTATATTATACGTATGTACATTCGCAACGATTCTCTTAACACCCTTTTTATCCCCAAATTCATCATATGATCCAAATATATCATTATAAACATCATAACCATATAAACTACTGTTACACTTACATACACATGTAAGTAACAAATTAACCGTACCGATTAACGGTGACACACCTCTCCTTCGCAACATTCCCACAATCTCGACAGCTTGATCCACTCGATTCGACCGAACACACGCTTCAATAACCAAATCAAACACAAACGGAGCTGAATCACATGTTCTATATGTCTTAACCAATTTTTCAAACATCGTCAATTCAGGGAAATTGCTGTTTGAATTAAGGTTAATGCTTGTGTCTTTTGGCGGGAACGAGCAAGGGTGATTTGCGAGAATTGTGAAGGTGTGAAACCTGATGGGAAGAGTGTGCGGATTTCTGTCCATCGGGATTTTGAGCGGTGGTGTTTCAGAATGGACACGGCGGTGGTGACGGTGTCGTCTTTGATGGTTGATAGTGAAGTTACAGTGCAAAAGTGGGGGGTTTTATCGGCTGTAAAGATTAATATGGCGTGTTTGACTATTGTGCGTTTGGATAGAGTGGTGTGAAATGTCAACAGAATGAGAGCATTTTGGAAGACTATATCTACCTATACTATATAAGGCGATGGTGAAATCCCCTAACTTCACTAAAACTTGCCACCTATTATGTTTAAAATTTGACAAGTGTATGACAAGTGTATTAAAACATAATACTCGGATATTAAACACACTCTTAAGAGTTAACACGTGTGATAGATACCTTCCATCTTCTTCCTTTTATAGTTTTCTGTCTTCACTCCCATCTTTCATACTACGAATTTCATCAACCATCTGGTTAGCTTCTACCTACCATTTTTTTTTGTTAATTACTTTCTATGTACTATATGCTTTTCTTTACATCATTATTACAATAGCAATTTCATGTTTGATTTACGGCTTTGTTTGGATCTGGTGTAGCCTTTTAACACTTACAATCTTTACAGATATGATATATCATTTATGCTAATCATATTTTGATTGTATCTACTTTTTAATGTTTCATTATGTGGGATTTTAATTGTTTCTTATGCATTAAAAAAAATAGCCCTTCGATTGGATTTTGATTGTTTCCTGTGCATTATGGGATTGGCCCTTTTATTTTTAATTATGATCCAAAGTATTATTTAGTTATTTCAAGGTTGATGACCCATGAAGCTTAATCATTTGATTTCTGTAGTTTCTGTGTGAATTAGGTCTATTAGGGTTCATGGTTTTTCATGATTCGCTAATCTGTGTTAAAGCAACTAGGCATGTTAGCAACCTAAGCACTCTATTGAAACTGCTTATTAGGAATAAGCACTTACTTCGTGTTCTGACTTGTGGCTATTTCATGTTGTTGGTTTTCAAATTACTTAATAACATACAACCCAAGTGTTATAAAACTTTAAATTGTTGTTTGGATATGTTCTTTGAAATTTGATAGCTCTGAGTAAAAACCACAATTCTTACTTCCTTTTTCATGATTGACAACATATTTTGTATGTACTTTATGATTGCTATAACAATTGTCGATAAATGAGATTCTTTTACTTAGGCTATAATCACATGTCATTTTTTTAATTTCCGTTAAATTTACAACGCTACTCATGTATATATAATTTCGTTCTAGAATATTAAAACCTTATCTCACATTTCATTATGATTTGAAGGTAAAATGTCAAGACACATCTCAAATGCTCAAGATATAAGCCCTACGAGTAAGAAGTGGACAGTTCTTGTTCAGGTTTTGGAAAGTGGACATGTTCAACAAAGTCGACTGGGAAACGACTATAAGAGATTGATCTTGGCAGATTCTCATGTATTAATGCTCGTCCTCTTTTTTTATTATATTATCTCACGTTAGTGTGGTTATTACTTTGTATATTCATCGCATCTCATCCAAACAGGGAACCAAGGTGACCGCACTTATATATAGCAGCCACTTGCGCTATTTTGCAAGATTACTGACCCAATATAAGAGGTATTACATCTCCAATGCGACGGTCACTAGAAATGACGAACGATACCGCATTGGCACGTACACCTACTCTTGGGTCTTAAGCAACAAGACTCTTGTTGAGGAATTAGTTGAGAATACCCTGGCTCCAATCTCATGTCATTTTGAATTCACAAACTTTTCTGATCTACACAAATATGCTGACTCGGACTCCCTGCAGAGTATATTCTTTGCCTCCACCTACAAACTTAAACACTCTTCATTTACATTAGAAAACTACTAACCTATTTCCGTTACATAATACAGATGTAAGAGCTATTGTCTTGCAATGCTTTCCAAGCCAAGAACAAGATTCTGAAATTACAAGTAGAAGGGACGTGGTTATCGTGAATGAAGAGTAAGCTGGCTTCATTTTTTTACGATTCATCAACATCTTAGGCTTCATACTCCAGTTTTCTCTTTGTAGGAAAAGACTCCTTTTACTGACGTTATGGAATCAGTATGATGAGAAAGAAGGCAGAACTCTTGCTGACATTGGGCCAGGAGTAATGATCTTTGGTATGAGGCTTAAAGTAACTACATTCAACAGTAAGTGGCATGGTTTATATGCATGAAAACTGACCTCCGCTCTACACAACAGCAACTACATGTTTTTTTAGGTTACTACAGAGTTTTATAAGCAAATTCATTCTTACTCAGGTTTATCACTGACAACTAGAGGAGGAAACTCGGGCTTTATGATCAACCCACCTGTTAGTCAGGAGTTACAGATGCAAGAGTGGTACAACGTTCATATATCAACACTTTTCTGATATAATTTTTTCATTTGATCATCTATTTAGCATACTTACATATGTTTTTTTGGATGCTAGGTACAATGGAAATAGGGAGGGACTACAACAGCTGCTCGAGCAGAGGACTTACAGAAACAGTGACATCTTACTCCCTTATCCTCAAGATGATGATGTAATTTCCATAGCATCATTTGTTGCTTCTTGGAGAACTGTAAGTCGTTGTGAGGATTTGGTTATACTATCCAATTATTTTTAAATAATGCACAACTACTAACATACAACCATACTTTGAACATAGTTAAAATCAAGTTGGATTAAAGGCCGAACAACCTTTCCAAGGCAAGATAGGAGTTTATGGTACACTGCTTGTGCAAATTGTCAGAAGTCTTTGGAAGCTGATCTTAGCTGGATCGTAACGTGCCCATCATGTCACCAAGAATCTGAACTCGAAGCAATGTGGGTATCACTTTTTACTGTAAAACTCTTACATACACAATAAATAAATACTAACTAGAGAATGCGTTGACCAGATCGAGATTGGCCATACGTATCGATGATGGAACTGCAAATCTTTCTGCAACAATATGTTCAGCTGATGCTGAGAAACTTATACCATTTAATGCTACTCAACTGAGAGATGCAGATGAACATGTAAGTTCACGTTTATGTCTTAGGTGTTGCATTTTCATTAAAGATAACAAAAACAAAAGTAACGACTGAAATGCCCTCTAAACTCTTTTTTGAATTACATGTGAACGAGCATGAAAGCTAACGTTTATGTCTTAGGTTTTGCATTTTGATGAAAGATNGGTACCCTTTCCAAAAACGCGGAGGCTGGTAGTCATGCCATGAAAGGAAGGGCAACTAAAAAGAACAAAGGCTCCTGAATCGAGCACGCTTATTTCCCTTTTGAAACTAACGTATGCAGATTTCCCCTTATGAAGCCAACTTATGGAGATTTCCTCTTTGTGGCTGAATCTTATAATCTTTGGTGTCTTTAGCTTCTATCCCAGATGTATTAATGATGTTTGTATCTACTGTGCACGGTACATGGTCTGGTAGTAAATGGTAGCAGTGTAGGTCTGGTTGTAAATGGTAGGAGTGTAGGTCTGGTAGTAAATGGTAGAAGTGTAGGTCTGATAGTAGATGGTATGGGTAGCTTTTGTGGTAAAGAAAGTAATATCATGGGTAGTAAATGGTAGAAGTGTAGGTCTAATAGTAGATGATATGGCTACCTTTTGTGATAAGGAATGTAATATCATGTGTTGATGTGGGTGACTTTTGTAGTAATGAAGATATGCATATTTACCTCTTGTAACGATATCATATGGTGAATGAGTGTTGTTATGGTTTTAGTTATACTCTACAAAACCAGATCTTGGAGCACTGACAAGAGCTAATTAGCATCCTGCATTTCCATCAACTGAAGTAGGGACACGGCTGCAATTACAGAATTGGCAACAAACTTAAACTCAATGAAAGCGAAGTCTTCTTTTACCCATTCTAATTCTGTTGTCAAAATTGTGGTTGTATAAAACATAAAGAATCAAATAATGTAGCTTATGCACTCAGCTCGCACTATTGTTGTGTTAGGTACCACAATTTATTAACATAACATATAATCAAATGGCCAATAAAAAATGGATACATATTAAAGCAACTGTCAAAAGTTTGTAACCCTCTTAAAAGCATTACAACTTGACACCTATTAGGACAAGTGTATTTAAGATACAAGATTTGGCAATGTTATGCTATTTAGAAACTTTACACGTACAAATACTCTCACATCTAAGCTTCTAAGACAGTTATATTTTCTAATTACATAATTCTATCACTATATCATTATATACCACATGAATATCAATTGTTACAAATTACATGGCAGAAGAAACCACTAATGAAAAAAGCGATTCTATAAACTTCAATCCACCAAAACTAAACATGAGAAATCACATAAACCATGAACCTCATACACATCTTAGACGTGAAAAAATTGATTTAATCAGCACTCAAAATAACAGAAGAGCTGCTATTTTAAGATGGAAAAAGAAAAGACACAGAACTATGTATGACTTCCATACACCTCAATTAAGTAACGAAATTGACCGAATGAACACAAAAGTGTACAGGAAAGAATCAATTTTAAGATGGAGAAATAAAAGATGCAAATTGAACATTGACCATGCTTTTAAAGAAAGGCACCTTCACACGTTGTTTGCAAACAACAACTCTCTAGAATTAGGCGAGTCTTCTAATCGATCATCCTCAGTTACAAACGAGGGAACAGGTTAGTATACAAAATTATGGGTAAACATGATGCTTCATTACTAGGTTTCAGTTCTGTTAAAATACTAACAGGTTAAATAACCATCAGAGAAGAAGAATACTGGGAAGCGCAGTCGAACACAAAGGACACCAAACTGTCGCACACAAGGTTTGTTTATAACCTTAATTACATTTCTTCTTATATGTATACTTCTTAATGCGTAACAAAGAATCACTATGGTCCATGATACGACACATTTTTGGGACAGGAAGACACATTTTGCAATTCATTTCATTAAGTGCAGAGACATTACCTCAGATGAAAGATTGTCCTCGCTGTGGTGCTATTAAATTCTACTCAGAAACAAATAACTTTTGTTGCTTAAATGGTCGTATTTTTCTTACTAACAATGACCTACCCAGATATTATGAAACAACTTTTGACCTCAACATCAGAAGAAGCAAAAGAATTTAGAACATACATTAGAACATATAACAACCAATTCGCTTTTACTTCCTTAGGAGTGAAATCGGATACCAATCTTAGTAAGAGAAACAATGGAATATACACTTTTAGAGTCCAAGGGCAGGTTTACCATTTCATAAATGATTTGCTCCCTTCAAATAATAATGCGAAAAATCTTCAATTGTATTTTCATGATACTGAACATGAATCAGAAAATCGATTAGCTTGCTGTCCAAGATTATCTGAACAGTCAATTAAAATATGCATGAAATATCTTGAACAAAATCCTTATGCACGTTTCTTTCGCAGCCTCAAAGACGTTCCTCAACTGGATAACTATAACATCGTACTTAAGACACTCCCCTCACAAGACCAAAGAGTGTATAATAAACCAAATATTTCGCAGGTTGCGGCACTATGGGTCGAGGGAGTAGAAAATGGAGAACAAGGTCGTAGGAACATTGAAGTAAAAACGCATAGCGACCGATCTAAAAATATTGAATATTACTTTGGTTGCTACGACGCCTTACAATATCCTTTGATGTTCCCATTTGGAGAACTTGGTTGGCATCAAGGTATTCTTAAAAAAGATGAAAAGATGAAGAAAAAAAGGGGGAGGACAGAAGCTACACCTGCAAGTCTTATTTCCCCTAAAAATGCTGCAAGTGTAGAAGATCTACTGTTCATGGAACAAAATGGTAAGAATACATACACTTTTTAGCCTAATGTTCTATAAAACATTTGCTCATATACACTTAAATGTTCACTTCATTGTGCAGTGATGGACCAAAAGGATGATAGCTCCAAATTTGTATCTATTAGAGAGTATTACGCATACAAGCTCCAGACAAGAAAAAATGATAAGTCATGTCTTTTATATTTCGGTCGCCTCCTTCAACAATACATTGTAGATAATTATGTCAAACTCGAAACACAAAGGTTAGATTTCTTTAGATCACAACAGGAAGATATTAGGAGAGAATTCCTTCAAGGGGTAGTAGATGCTGTGGCAAGTGGGGAAACTCAAGGTTCAAGCGTTGGTCAACGAATAGTACTTCCTTCAAGCTTTATAGGTGGACCAAGAAACATGAGGCAGAAATACATAGACGCCATGACTTTAGTCCAAAAATATGGAAAACCAGATATATTTTTAACAATGACAGCCAATCCTAGCTGGCCGGAAATAAAAGAACATCTCATGAGACACGAAGAAGCACAAAACAGAGCAGACTTGGTTGTGAGAGTTTTTCATGCAAAACTTGAACAGCTAAAGCATGACATTTTTAAAAGAAATATATTTGGTGAAGTAGCAGCCTATACTTATGTCATAGAATTTCAAAAGAGGGGTCTTCCACATGCACATTTCTTAATAATATTGAAACCCCAATCTAAAATGTATAGGCCAGAAGAATATGATCAAGTTGTTTCTGCTGAAATTCCAATTGAGAAGGACAACCCTCACTTGTATAAAATGGTAGTGAAGCACATGCTTCACGGTCCATGTGGTTTACTAAACCCGAATAATGTATGCATGAAAAAGAATGGTACATGCAAGAACTCGTATCCAAAATCCTTTTCTGACGAAACCACTCAAACAATAGATGCATACCCAATCTACAGAAGAAGAAATAACGGAGTTACAGTGAAAGTAAGAAAAGCTAAACTAGATAACAGATGGGTTGTTCCATATAATGCTTACCTACTCGCAAAGTTTGATTGTCATATCAATGTGGAGATTTGTTCAACAATAAAAGCAGTCAAGTACATATACAAGTATATATGTAAAGGTTGTGACAAAATCAGCTTTGTTGTCTCGTCCAATAAAGACGCTACACTCATAGACGAGATTGAACGATACCAAGCAGGTAGATGGATCTCACCACCTGAAGCAGCATGGAGAATCTTTAGATTCCCAATGAGCGAAATAAAACCAGCCGTGATTCATCTACAATTGCATTTGGAGAATTATCAGCCACTAACTTTCAAAAAAAAAAGACGCATTGAGCAATGTGCTTAAGAATCCGAACCAACAAAAAACAATGCTTACTGAATTTTTTTCAATGAATAAAACTGATCAGTTAGCACAAAGTTTAAACCTCACTTACGCTGAGTTTCCTGATCACTTTGTTTGGATAAAAGATAAGAAATTCTGGAAGCATAGACAGTCTGGTGATTTAGTGGAAACAAATGGGTACACGGAAGGAAGTAGAACAAACAACAGCAACAACAACAACATAAAGCATAGGAAGCAGGTGATAAGGAGGAGTGCGAAAGTAGCAAGTAGAGCCGCAACAAAACAACGAAATGTACCCGACGTAGGAAACGATGGTAACAACGAGCAAGTATCCGATGAGCACAAAGAGACACACATAATCGGTGCTGAAACAGAGGCGATAAGTGGTGGTGATTTACAGGATCAATCTGAATCGATTCAGTGTGAATCAATAATGGGGTCGGGGAAGTCACTAAGAGCCGAAGAGATGAAGAAAATTGGAGAGCAAATAGGGATCGTGTGGGATGCTGCGGATAAAGAAGAAGTAAACAAGGAACCAATTAACATGGAAGATATTTTAGCTACTGATCTAGGTCAGTAAACCTAAATTTGTTAACTGTATTGGGTGATTGAAATAGTTATAGTATGAAGATTTTGTCATTAAATATTCGAGGTAGTGGGACTGATAACAAGAAAAGATGGATTAGAGAATTGTGTAGAATGGAATCACCGTGTGTTTTGGGGCTACAAGAAACAAAAGCACGCGAGATTGATGAAGATTGGATAGAGGATTTGTGGGGATCTAAAAACTTTGGTTTTGCACAAGTTGAATGTAATGGTAGGTCTGGAGGATTAATTATGGTGTGGGATGATAATGTATTTACTTGTAAGGATGCGGTTGGAGATGATCGATTCATTGCAATAAAAGGTGAGTGGAAAGGGATAGAGGGGGATATTGTGGTAGTGAACGTATATGGTCCTCACGAACCGAGACAAAAAACGGAACTATGGAAGAGATTAACAAGTCTGATGAGCAATGTGACGGCAGCCTGGTGTTTTTTTGGAGATTTCAATGAAGTACGTGGACGAGAAGATAGAATGAATACACAATTCTGTGAGAAGGAGTCCGATGAGTTCAATGACTTCATAAAAAATGCAGACTTGATAGAGATTCCACTGGGAGGAAGAAAATTTACTAGAATTAGCGACGACGGCCTTAAATTTAGTAAACTTGATAGATTCCTGGTGACATCTGATTTTAATCAAAAGTGGGACAACCTAGCGGCTGTTGCTTTAGACAGGAAGGAATCAGATCACTGCCCTTTAATTTTAAAAGATGTAAGTGTAGATTTTGGTCCAAAACCGTTTCGGGTATTTGATGTGTGGTTGGAAGATCCCGAGGTGGAACTAATAGCTAAAGAGGCATGGGATAAACAGGTTGCAGGCGTTAGGCCTGATTGTATCCTTAGGGATAAATTTAAAAACATGAAAGTTGCACTAAAAGATTGGAGTAAGAAGAAATTTGGGGATTTGGATCAAAAAATCGAGGAGTACAAGACACAAGCAATGAGCTGGGAAGTTGAAGCTGAATCGAGACAACTAAATAGTACGGAGCTAAATTCATGGCTAGAAGCAAGAAAGAACTGGATTAATAAGGATCGTGAAAAGATAAGCATGCTTAAACAAAAGGCAAGAGTCAAGTGGGACGTCGAGGGAGATGAAAACTCAAAATATTTTCACTCCATTATAAAAAGACGTAACAATAAAAACAATATTCGAGGGCTAATGGTCAATGGCACGTGGAGTGAGGATCCAACAAAGATCAAGAATGAGATGTTCAAGTACTACAAGAATATGTTTAAAGAGGATGAGAAGGAAATGCCCAAATTTCGTAATTGTAACATTGCAAGAGTCGATGAGGAAGATGCTAGAAATTTAGAAATGCCATTTAGTGAGACCGAAGTCTGGGAAGCTGTTAAAGGATGTGGAAGTGATAAAGCCCCGGGACCGGATGGGTTTAACTTTAAATTCATCAAGCGACTGTGGCCCATCATTCGTCCAGATGTTATGAAGGCGATACAATGGTTTTGGGAACGGGCTGAAATTTCAAGAGGGTGCAATTCTTCCTTTGTGACATTGATACCAAAAGTTACAGACCCAATTGGCCTTGGAGACTTTAGACCGATCAGCTTAATCGGATGTTATTACAAAATTATTGCAAAAATATTGGCCGAGAGGGTTAAAAAGATTATAGACAAGGTAATTGGTGAGGTACAAAGCGCATTCATTAGGGGTCGATACATACTTGACGGGGTACTGGTAGCAAATGAAACTATGGACTATATGAAGAAAAAAAAGATACAAGGGCTAATTTTTAAGGTCGATTTTGAAAAGGCGTATGATCGACTAAGATGGGAATTCTTGATAGATGTGATGAGACAAATGGGTTTTGGTGAACGATGGTGTAGGTGGATCCGTGCATGTCTAGGGTCTTCGTCAATCTCAGTTTTGGTTAATGGGGCACCAACACAAGAATTCAGGATGGCACGTGGTGTAAGACAAGGGGATCCGCTATCTCCGTTCCTCTTTATTTTGGCGGCGGAGGGGCTAAATACAATCATGAAAGAGGCTGTAAGTAAGAATATATTTCGGGGTATTAAGGTGGGGCAGGATGAAGTGATAGTATCGCATCTTCAATACGCCGATGATACGATATTTTTTGGAGAGTGGAGTCGTGAAAATGCAAGCAAGCTAATGTATATCCTGAAGTGTTTTGAGGAGGTGTCAGGTCTAGGTATTAACTTAAGGAAGAGTTGCGTATATGGGATTGGTGTGGAGGGCGAGAGAGTGGAGGCAATGGCTCGGTTCATGAAGTGTAGTGTGGGCGAGTTTCCTTTCACGTATCTCGGACTTCCTGTTGGAACGAATATGAGAAGAATTGGCGTCTGGCGTACAGTCATTGAAAAATTCAAGAAAAGACTCTCCGAATGGAAGGCAAAAACAATGTCTTTTGGAGGGAGGTTGACTTTGGTTAAGTCGGTTCTTGGAAGCTTACCGTTGTACCACTTTTCAATGTTTCGTGTTCCGTCGTGTGTGATTAATGTACTTGAGAGAATTCGAAGAGATTTTTTTTGGGGTGGGGTGGGGGGAAACAAAAAAATGGGGTGGGTTAAATGGGATAATGTCATTGCTTCATATGGGGCGGGAGGGTTAAACATTGGGTCACTAAAATCAAAAAATTTAGCTTTGCTAGGCAAGTGGTGGTGGAGATATAGGAAGGAAGGAGATGAAAAACTATGGTGTAAAGTCATTAGGAGTGTACATGGTGTTGATGGGGCCTTAGGGAGAGAGGCTGGTATAAGCTCGCGGGGTGGTGGGGTATGGAATGAGATCATTAAAGCAGGGAGGTTACTAGACGAGATAGGAATAGAATTTACATCCTCGGTTGCTAAAAAGGTGGGGAATGGGGCAAATACCTGTTTTTGGGAGGATACTTGGCTTGGAGAAGTTAGCTTGAAAGACAAATTCTNGCTAAACTAGATAACAGATGGGTTGTTCCATATAATGCTTACCTACTCGCAAAGTTTGATTGTCATATCAATGTGGAGATTTGTTCAACAATAAAAGCAGTCAAGTACATATACAAGTATATATGTAAAGGTTGTGACAAAATCAGCTTTGTTGTCTCGTCCAATAAAGATGCTACACTCATAGACGAGATTGAACGATACCAAGCAGGTAGATGGATCTCACCACCTGAAGCAGCATGGAGAATCTTTAGATTCCCAATGAGCGAAATAAAACCAGCCGTGATTCATCTACAATTGCATTTGGAGAATTATCAGCCACTAACTTTCAAAAAAAAAGACGCGTTGAGCAATGTGCTTAAGAATCCAAACCAACGAAAAACAATGCTTACTGAATTTTTTTCCATGAATAAAACTGATCAGTTAGCACAAAGTTTAAACCTGACTTACGCTGAGTTTCCTGATCACTTTGTTTGGATAAAAGATAAGAAATTCTGGAAGCATAGACAGTCTGGTGATTCAATAGGTCGCATTGTTGCCGCCCATCCAAGTGAAGGTGAAAGGTATTACCTAAGGATACTCCTGTCTAAAATACGTTGTCCTAAGTCATTCAATCACTTAAAGTTATGTAATGGAACTCGAGTCAATACTTTTCAAGAGGCAGCATTGTTACATGGTTATTTGTTAGATAATAATAGCCAACAATTGTGTTTAGAAGAAGCATCTGTATTCCATATGCCTTACGAACTCAGGAGGCTTTTTGCTACCCTTCTTGTGTATTCATGTCCTAACAACCCTCGTGATCTATGGTTAGCCTATGAGAATCACATGCTAGAAGACCTATTAAGATCCAATCAGATGACACACAGAGAAGCTAAGAAAAATGCCTTACAACAAATTAATGGATTTTTGCAATCAATGGGAAGGAACATTAATGAATTTAACCTTGTGGCACAAGACTTCTCATATGCTGACCTGGAAGACCAAACAAAAGAAATTAGGGCTGAAAAATGCATTATCGTGTCTACAGATGATTTGAATGCAATATCCAGCCTTAATAAAAAACAAAAACTAGCATTCGAAACCATCATTGAACAAGTTTATTCAAATAAAAGTGGTGCTTTTTTTATCGATGGTCCAGGGGGTACTGGTAAAACATTTTTGTACAGGGCTTTATTAGCCAAGGTTAGATCAGAAGGCTATATTGCACTTGCTACTGCCACATCAGGAATTGCTGCATCGATACTACCAGGTGGCAGAACTGCCCATTCAAGGTTCAAAATTCCACTTGATTTGGCAGAAGGTTTAGTTTGTAGAGTTAGCAAACAAAGTTCTTTAGCAACTCTCATTAAAGATTCCAAGTTAATCATATGGGACGAGGCCCCCATGGCTAAACGATCTGCCATTGAAGCTTTAAACGATCTTCTACAAGATCTTATGGACTCAACAGAGATTTTTGGAGGCAAGGTTGTTGTACTTGGCGGCGACTTTAGACAAACACTACCAGTAGTACGCAAAGGAACTAAATCGGAAACAATTGCTTCATGTCTAACTAACTCAGTGCTATGGCCATTACTTTACAAGTTACACTTAGAAGAAAACATGAGAGCTTTGTTAGATCCCGCCTTTACAGATTTTCTTCTCAAGATTGGTGATGGCATAGAAACATCTCAAAATGATCACCTTGTCAACATTCCCGCATCCATGCTCATAGAGACTGATTCAGATATTGACCCTTTAAATGCCCTCATAGAATCCGTTTACCCAAACATTGAACTAGAGTCATTAGTAGCCACAGGTGCTCTGAATCGCGCTATCTTAACCACGAAAAATGCCTTTGTTGATGAGATAAATGACATTTTGATTGCAAAGTTCCCTGGGAAAGAAAAAGAATACGTTAGTTTTGATGAAACAGTAGATCCAAACGATCAAACTCAGTATGAAGACTTCTTACATTCTCTTACACCAAACGGCATGCCACCTCATAGACTTGTTTTGAAGCACAATTCACCTATAATTTTGTTGAGAAACATGAATCCAACTGAGGGACTATGCAACGGAACTAGATTAATTTGCAAAGAATTGAAAAAAAATGTCATACACGCGGAAATAGCTTTTGGAGACTTTGCTGGTAAACAAGTGTTTATCCACAGAATTCCTTTGCAACCTCCAAGTAGTGAAGAATTTACAGTCCCTTTCAAAAGGTTTCAATTTCCGATCAGGTTATGCTTTGCGATGACTATCAATAAAGCACAGGGTCAAACACTTGACTTTGTTGGTGTGTACCTTAAAGAACCGGTTTTTTCTCATGGCCAATTATATGTTGCACTCTCACGAGCACGAGCAAGCAAAAATGCAAAAGTGCTTATAAGACCACCTGTTTTCGGGGCTCCTAACATCAAAGAAACTAAAAACGTTGTCTATAGAGAAGTTCTCCGAAATTGTAATGCAAGAGACATACACAACGCCGACAACTCTATTCAGCTTTCAAAGTCATGTTCAACAAACCCAATCATAACGAATTTATCCAGCTGATCTTCACAAAATCTCAGGTACTTGTATATGCACATCACAAACAATGCAACTGTAGTTTACCAGTTTCTCCAGTTGTTACTTTAGAACCACTCTTGTCCAACATCAATGACAATAACACATTAGATTAATATTCTTACAATTTGTATGCTTTCTATTTCAGGTTTGAATCGCTACAGAATGAAAATTTTCCTGGTGGCTGATAATTGGAAGACATCGCAAACACCATCATGATGACACCAAAACTCAACAAAGATTAGATAACCATGTGTTTGCACTTAGTTGATAAATTGTTAGCATTACATTTTACATTTCTTTGTAATGTATAACTCTTATTACATAATTAAGTCAAACTATTATTAGCGTTGTAGAAAAACACCAGTGCAACATATGAACCCGAGTGGGCCCAAGAAGATTGCCTAGTATTATTACATATACCAACCCACCATAGATCTAAACAAATCCACATAAAACATCACAGATCCACCACACATACATCTCAATTTATACACATACACATACATCTCAATCTATACACATAAATCATCACTCAAATGGCATACCACAAAGATCGATCAAAAACCATATCCGCCACCATCATCAAACACATCCACTCAAAAATTCCACACCCAACCAAATCATTACTCGATCCAAACAAGAAAAAACACAAAACAAAAACCTTATCATCATCATCATTCTCAAAAAATCGATCTACTCAAAAACGACACAAACACTCGTGATATTGGTTTCGTTGTTTTTGAATAATATGGGATTTTTGTTGTTAAAGGGAAGTTGAGATAAAAATGGGTTTCTCTAAATTTTATCAGGTTGTGTTATGAGGCGTTTTGGTTAAGATAGAATCTTGGGATGTGTTAATAATGGTTTTCGGGGCTGAATAAGCTGACATCAAAAGATTTCACAAAGAGGTAATTTTGGTCGGAATCTCAAATTGGTGGTGTACCGATCTGGTGGTGACCGTGGTGTACCGATCTGATCAATATTGATTTAACGCAGTTTTTTGGTCGGAATCTAGATCTACGTTTTCCAAGGTCACAACTCACAAAGATTCTAGTCGCTGCCTTCATTTTTATTAGATTGAGTTAAAATTTTCTTATGTAATATTTGTTTTTTGATTTGTTTGTGGTTACTGATAACAACTAGGCTATGTTTGGTACACAAGATTGTTGAGAGATTGTGCTTATTTTTTCAGAAAATAAGCTACTTAAAAAATAATTTTGTTTGGCAGACATAAATATGTTTGGCAAAAATAGATGTTGCCGGTGCTGATGCTGGTGTTGTTGCTGGTACTGATGCTGGTGCTGGTGCTGATGCTGAAAAAGATTAAAATTGTAGCTGTTTTTTTTGCAGTAGTGCTGGTGCTGTTGCTAAAAAAGAAAAATCAATTAATTTATGAAAAATAATCTTCATAATCTTTTAAAAGCTGGTTCTGATAACTTATTTTTTGGGAACTTATTTTTCTAAAATAATTCATAATCTTAGTTTGCCAAACAAAGATTATTTTTTGATGAAAGCTTATTTTTTAAAAAAATAATCTTAAGCCTCCATAATCTTCCATAATCTCTCGCGGCAAACATAGCCCTAATGGTCTTTGAATGATACTAGTATAGTTCTTATCCTTTTTTATGTTTCTTTATTATTTTTTATTGTACATATATGTATTATTTTTTGTGAATCTTGTACTGTACGAATGTTTAGTTCATAGTTTTTGTGAAAACCATTACGAAACCGAACTCTTTTAGAGTATGTTTTACAAGAATGAACCGTTTTTACTTATTTTACGAGAATAACCACTATATGTCACTCTCAACTATGTCACTATCAAGGACCATTTAAAAGCAATAGAAACTCGCCTAAGGCCTCGCTAGTACACCTCGCTTGGGACTTGTTGGACCACTTATGTAATCCGTTGGTATTTTTTTTGTTTTGTTTGTGCACCACCAATAAAAGACTTCATCACCACACCCAAATCCCAACCCCCTTTTTCTGTAAATGCCCCATTTTTAACTCTTTTGCTTTAGAACATGAATTTTTAACTCTTATAAGCAAAGCCCAAGACAAAAAGTTTCAACTCTTTGTTTAATTTGCATGGATACTTTTATGTTCCAATTAAAATCTTTGGATATATGATAACTAGTAGTATAAATATTCCGGTTGCATTGTGCAGAAAGTTTTCTTATTATATATCCAACCCATCCATAGGTTTCCCCGTTTCATCATTACTCTAAATAGAACGTTTTGCACATAAGGTTTATCAGAACCTCGCCCAGAACCTCGCCCAGACCTCGCCCAGAACCTCGCCCAGACCTCGCCCAGAACCTCGCCCAGACCTCGCCCAGACCTCGCACTAGAAACTTGCCTCGCCATCGACCTCGCCCTAGTAACTTTACCTCGCTTGATTTGGACCAGACTCAACTCCACCTCGCGTTTAAACCTCGCATACAGATCGCTTAAACCCTCACCTCGCCTAAACATCGCCTACACCTCGCCCAGGTTTTAAATGTAAGGTACACCTCGCCTACACCTCGCGCTATTACATCTCTAGTAGATCTAACGGTTACAAAGTTATTTACTAGTAGATCTAACGGATAATATAAAAAAGTTCATTCTGGATAATTTTGTGAGCGAGGTTTATTCTCGATAACTAGTAACAGAAAAAGTTCATTCAAGTAATTTACTCTTTTGTGAATCTTGTTTATTGTTTCATGAACATCTGTTTAGATTCTTTAGATTGTGGACTTTTTTCTTTCTTTTTTTGTTAAAATAGTGAAATTTGACTTTTTTTTAAGGTCAAATGCTTTACTAAATTGGGTTTCGTTGAGTGGTGATTGGTTTTGATAGTTTTTTGTGTGGATTTGTGATAGTTTTTGGGTTTCGTTGTTATCATAAATCTGTCATTTTTTGGTGGTGGTGGTGGCCGGAGTTTGATGGTGGTGGTCATCGGATTCTGGGTTTAAAGTTTGGAGGTGTTGCCGGAGAAGATGAAGTGGGTAGCCCAATACCAAAGTAGCCCAGGGTGAAGTGGGTAGCCCAATTTTAAGAATATTTTAAGAAGAGGGTATATATGTCATTGGTAACTAGACATAATAAGACAAAACAGGACACGTGTCAATGTTTATCTATGGTAGCCCAGGTCCGAAGGTAGCCCAGGGCAATTTGAGAAATTAAAAAATTCCGGTCCAAAAAGTATAAACTCCTTGGACTACTGGTCCGTATCAAGAATTAACCCTTATATATTTCTTGAACCATTATTGCAATCCAACACATCATCATTTATGTATTTTAAAAACCATAATATTCAATGTCAGGGGACCAACAAGACAACTAATATGGAGCATCAAAGTGACCAAATATATAAAAAGATAAAAGACTTTTATATATGCTTGCTTGAAGTAAGGGGTATTCATCATCATCATTATAATCATTCTACACAAAACATGATGATGATAATGATGACTTAAGAAGTGGATGTGGTATCATGGATGCCACAAGAAACAACTATGTAAGTTCTTCCATTTCTCACTTGTCATTTCAATCTTCAAAAAAATGTAATAGGTTCAAAATTATGTACTTAACTAGTTAAGTTAGTTATTAAAGTTTGTACTAATGTTAGTTTTGATTTCATAAGTTGTCATTAAACATTGATAGTAATTCGTGTATAATACTAAAATTTTTTTTTGGTAAAGGGGAGTAAATGTATAATACTATAATACTAAATTTAAGTTAGTTATTGTATGTAAATCTTAAATAACATTAGGGGATAACTTGGCTATAATTATTGTAGCCAATTAGCTACAATATCACATCAAAATACATAACAAAATGAATCAGGGACCCACAAGAAGAAGTCAGGGACCCACAGAAGGACTCAGGGACCCACAATTTGTAGCACATATTGTAGGAAATTGGCTACAATGCAATTGTAGCTAATATTTTCCCATAACATTAATATGTAGTACCACCGTATTACACAGTTATTTTTGTAAAAGTAATAAAGCGACAGTTTTACCCTCTGACGATTACTCGTATTTAATGTTTTCATGAAGTTGTTTCTTGATGGTTGCTTGCATGTGTATCTTTATCAATTTATCTTTCAGCAGTTTTCTTTTCTGGGTGTTTGTTTCTTGTAACACATGTTTTTGCTAAGGGTCAGGGGCATAGCCAGGAATTCTTTTTAGGGGGGTAAAAAAATTTAAAAGACACCCGCATGTTAGAAAGGAACACAAAAGATTGCGGAGTATAATATATAACTATGTAAAATGGTTGCAATATATTTGTTCATTCAACGGTTTAGTTGCACACGACACTCATCCACATAACCAAAATCATCTAAAAATGAATTTGAACCAAAATTCTTAGATATAGGACTTGATATGGATTGATGGATGGATGAGGGATTAAGTACCTAAAATAATAGAGAGATGTCTAATTTGTAGGTGGATAAAATGTTAATATACAATAGTAACTTGGGTTTTGGAATGGCCCACCTTACCCCTTACATAGCTACACCACTACTAAGGGTTTATGTTACAGTGAAGTAATTTGCACACTTTTAATTCTTATTAGGACACTCTAATGTACAAGCAGTTAAAGCAGATTGTACTTAAAGTACAACTGCCTGATGCATACATTGGATGGTCCCAATAAAAAATTGGAGTGTGCAAATCATTTCCCTATGTTCTATGGTAAACTGTTTTTTATCTTGTATCGTGCATGTATATATATGTACTCGATGACATAACCAGGACTAAAAGTGACCAGATGCACAAAATTATTTTGAACCATAACGGAAGTAAAAAAGACTGAGCTAAAATGTATGATCTTATTTAATTGATAAAGAATCTAGGGAAATTGACAAAAATATACCGGTCGCAACGGTGTTTAGTCACTTTTTGGACCTCACGTGACTTCATTCGAAAATAGACTGGGGCGACCGGGCAACTTGTACAGCCACCAACCATAAGCCGCCACTTAGCATGTACTTGGGACACTTGTCGGATGTGGGTTGCCCGTCGCCCCAGTCTATTCTTGAATAAACGAACATGAAGGTCCAAAAAGTGAATTACCAACTAGGCGACGATCTATTTTTTTAATTTTCTCAAGAATCTAACATGTTACCTCTGATTACCGGCCATAGAAACGAGTAACTTTTCATTTAGTACTAGACTAACTAAACGAGACTAGAAACACGATAATTTTTGAACCAAGTGGCGGGTGCATTATATTCAAGAAAAAAATGAGATTTCCTAAAACATTAACATTGCGCCACCAAAATCTATGGGTATTGGTTCCGTCCATGTATGTATTGCATATACTCAAATTGGGTATATCATGTAAATGTTTATATATGTATTGCATATACTCAAATTGGGTATATCACGTAAATGTTTATGTTCTTTATATGCGATTTTCCGTCTTTTGATTACTTACCTGCAAAATCATCATTTTCTCTACAGCCTTGTTTGGATACAGAAGCTTCAATGCCCGAAGACGATCAAATTTACCTTACTCTAGGCCTTAAAAGTCGAACCAGCCAAATGTCTGGAACCCCAAAAGTTATTATAACCCTGCTTTCTTCCATTCTTCAGGAAAGTGTTGAAGAAAACGAGAATTTGTTAAAAACAACGCACACTAAAGACATTCTTACAGATTTTCATGGCTCGAGAGCACCTACACTTACCATTAAACAATATGTTGATCGTATCTTCCGATACTCTAGATGTAGCCCATCTTGATTTGTTGTTGCATACATATACATGGATAGATTCATACAAGCGGAAAACATCATATTGACTTCCCTTAACGTTCATCGGCTTCTAATCACGAGCATAATGGTAGCTGCAAAGTTCATTGATGAAGCGTAAGTCTTCTCATATCCAAATAGTTCTTATTAATCATCATTACTTGTAGATGAGTCGATATAAAGTTTGCTCAAACGCATACAAATTACTATTTTGATTGATTTAAAAATGTAAATTATATTAACACGGCAATTATAGAAATTATTTATAAATTTTACTAAAAAAAAACTGTTTTGACATGTCATAAAACCGACCCCTTTCTTGTGTTCTTAATTTCAGATTCTTTAATAATGCCCATTATGCGAAGGTCGGAGGAGTAACAACGTCAGAGATGAACAGACTGGAGATGAAGTTTCTGTTTGGAATCGATTTCCGACTGTATGTAAATGATTCCACTTTTAGAAAATACTGCTCGGAGTTGATGAGTGGAGCTAAAGAAGTTCATATAGAACAGCCGCTACATGCCATTTTTGCCTGTGGAATCAAAGATAACTCCAGTTATCATCCCACTATTGGAATAGAAATCGAATGATTCAAATTCTTTTTGTATATATTATATGTAAAATTAGGATCAGAAGTGTGATGAATGATTTTTGAACTGATTAGAAGATTGTTTCTAGGTGTTCATTTTTCAATTAATTAAACCATTCATTATGTGTAAAAGATTAAGCAAAGGTTAATTGACAGATTTACACAATCAACAACTGTAATTTGCGGCGATGTTTTTTTCTATGGGTAAAAGGCTAAAAATACAGAATCATCTTAAAGGGTCAAACATGCCAAGCAAGTAGAAATTTGTAAAGTATTTCTAAAACCGTAAAACCTGCAAAACCAAATTATCATCATAATGTTATCGTTTTGCACCCTCACTTGGCCTGCGAGGGGGCTATACTTCATGACAAGTTAGTCAATAATTTCAACAATACCAAATTACAGTTCAAGGCTAAACGCACCAGCTTTGACCCAGAAAAATTGCCTATCTTGATTCATTATCTGGTAACATGTAAAATCATGCCAATATAATGCATAAACATCAGCAAAAGTAATAGGCAGTGCATACTTCCAATTCTAGTTTAGTTTTGCATAACTGCTAACTGTATCCCTTCGATTACAACTAATGCCTTTCTGTACATCTTCTCTTGTAAGTGAATAGAAAAAATTGGCCTAAAATAGACTACTCCTGCGAGCTGACTTCCATTGGCTTGGTAAGTGTTGTCATAAAGTAATTCCTTATCTCCGGCAAAATCTGGAGGAGAAAACTGGCATACCTGGAAATTTGATTTCAATTTAGCAAAGTATCAACTATTATCAGAAGGTCGCAGAAGAAAAAGACAGCCATACATGTAATGTTTTGTGGACGTAGAGGTCGGGCCAGAATTTTCTTGCTAAAATTATTAAGAAATTAGCGTTAAGTATGATGATAAAACTATATTATTCTAATTTGTTTTTTCATTAACATGATTTAAGACTTTGTGCATCGAAAACAAACAGCTCATTTGACCTCTTTAACCCTTTCCTTTGCAAAAACCCATTTGAACCATTACATGTATAAGATAACCCAAATAGACTTGCTTAAGTAAGTGGGTTATAATGTCACCAAGTGATATGCTTCGGCATAGTATAGAATCATACCATGGTTTAGAATGTAATTTGTCAAACTGATCCAAAACAAACAGAATGCAGGCATTCCTTAGTGACACAGCATTATAGGTCTCTGATAAATCGTACATGAGTCTTAAGTTGTCGGCTTTGATATCCTAACAGAAAGAAAATAGGAAAAACAATCATATGTTAAAATAATATGCATAACAAACATCAAAACAGGAGTTGATGAAAAAAGAAAGGGTAACTCACCCGTGCCATGGTGTACTCACAAAGTCGCTTCAGTCCATCTAGAAGATACTGATCAGCAGCCTTTAGAAGATCCTGGGCGATTCCCACATTTACCTCTACCGATCCAGTATATATAAACCTGTAACAGTATATTTTAAGCATAAAATGGATTTGTTAAATAACAAGACATTATGTGAACGTGTCAAAATGCCAGCTGCACAAAATATATCACAAAAACCATCCATCAGGTAAACGCAAAATGAGACACATACCTCATCATCAATTCAAATGTCTCCCATCTGATATTTGGAATTTGGACAACTTTAGCATCTCTTTCCTAAAAAAGCATCGTTATATGTCAAAAACAAATTAATTGAATGAAAGAAAAGGAAGCTGTCGTTATTATTCATTTCCATATCAGGTCATTGCTACTAACCTTGTAACCACCGTCAAACATGGCCCGAAATGCATCAGAAGAAGCAACCAGAACAATTCTGTGAGCAAAAAACACTTTTCCTGATACCAAAAAATTCAGAATGTCAACCACACATTCAATACAATGCAACAAAATATTATTTTCAGTTGAAAAAAGTTTTCCACCTTCAAGCATGAATGTGACATCAGAAAACTCAGAGTTGTTCACGTACTTCTCACCCAAAAAGACCTGCAAACAAACATACCATGCATTTACTATTTAATGAAACAAATTGTATATCTGCGTGATTTTCTATGGTGTGAAGACATACTCTTTCACTGATTGGATATATTGGGAGGTGCCTTGGACAGAAGATTTTTCAAAATTTTGATTAAACACATATTTCGAAGTTATTAAAGTCTGAACAAATCAAATGAGCTGCTTCTATGTGTTTGTTACATGTGGGAGTTGAATATTCCGGCTTTAATGACATTGGGCACAAAACATATTTTCAGGGTCAAGTTAACTGTTTCGTTGATTTGTCAATGATAATTTTTATCAGACACACATTTTACCGGTTGTATTGTAAAATCTATAACGCTACTCTAACTAATTCATAATTGTGAAAACAAATTCAACTATTTACTTATACCGCCCGTGTATTACAAGGGTCTTAAACTAGTAATTAGAAGACAAAAAAGTCTAACCTGTGAAGTGAGAGATGGTGGTCCTGCATCAACAGGAGACACACATGTCCTTTTTGCCAACTTACACAAAGCAGCACAAGCCTCTCCTCTATGAATAAACGATTTCAAATTTTCCAAAAGAAGATTAAGACCTGCAATGTTTAAGTGAATGACAAAACATATCAAGCTCTTGTATAAGTGATTTGTGTAAATCTAACAAACAACAAGTTGTTTGGCGTACCATTATTATCTACAAAGATTTCTTCCTGTTTATTACTTGAACAGAACTGAGCAAGACCCGATAAAATTCGTCTTTGAACGATTTTATCAGCATTGTGCATCAGGTGCAGCAGACGGCTCAATAGCTGGCTAGGAGAATAGTACATTATCAGGTGATACCAGATGCTGTAGAAACCTTAGAAATATACGAAAGAGCATAAAAAATTTCAATTAAGAATTACCTGTTCATAATCTTCTACATCATTGTCTACTGGCCAAGCAGCTGTAGCAAAGAAATCACCAGCCTCATCTGGCCACTGTGTGTCTTGAAGATGGTTTAGTAATGCTGGAACTATTCCTGATTGGACCATCACTTTCAAATTATCCTCTACAAACACATAAAATGGAAGTTTAGACAAACCTAAAATTATCAAAGTTAAGACACAACTCATCACTAAACGAGAAAAACAAAATTCCATGGTGATTATAGACCAAAAATATTACATAAAAACAATACACAGTAATAATAAAACATCAACACGAGAACTAAACGAAGTCAAAGGTACGTAATGTGCAAGCTTATGTTGCCCTAAACAAACAAAATAACATTCCAGCTGAATAAACTGAAAAGAAAACACAAAATTTCCTGGTAGTCAGACACACTACATGCCGTCACATGGATAACTTTTAGTTATCAAATAGAGCCATTCGAAAGAGATGTTGAAGATGTGGGATCGCAAGACGAACTTGACTAAGTATATGTATTTAATGTAATATAGCCTAGTTTTTAAATCCTTTAATAAATCACCTGTAGATTAGCATAAACCAGAAATGCCTAAATCTAACACAAAATCTAAAACAATCACTGCAAAAATTATACACAAAATTTAATAGAACACGCAGTAAATATATCAACAATTTACACAATTACAAAAAACAATAACTACAAAAAAATATCCGCAAAATCGATACAATATCAAAACAATACTAATAACGTGAGGTCGAAATTTTAATAGATCATGCAAAATTGATACAATATCAAAACAATACCGCTGTCTATAAGCTCAGATAATGATAATAATCAATATACTCAAATTTTACACTCCGCGCCAATAACACGCAATTAATATACAAAACTTATATAAAGTCAAGTAAAAAAATATAATAACACAAACTTATACTGTTTTTCGCAAGCTCGGATATAACTAATCAATATACACAAAATTTGATACTCCGTATTAATAACACGCAATTATTTTCCAAATTTACATAAATTTGAGTAACATAACATAATAACCGTTTTTCGCAAGCTCGGATAATAACTAATCAATATACTCAAAATTTAATACTCCGTATCAATAACACGCAATTAAACCATTATTTACAAGCTCTGACAATAACTAATCAATATACTCAAATTTTAACAATCCGTACAAATTATATAAAATCTAAAAATAAGACAAAAATTTATACCGCTTTTAGCAAGCTCTGATAAACAGGCAATAGCGCGTTTAGTTACTGCAACCGCATTAAAGTTACGCTCCATAACACTGATAAGATCAATCGCTTCGTACAACTCCTCGTCCTGTTGTTCATACTTATATGTTGATGACGAACATTCCACGACAAATGAATCTTCTATTAGAGCATTGAGTTGATCGGAATCGTTTTCCGATGAGTCTCCATCCGAATCGGCAACCAATGATTTGATATATGCATCTTCGATTACATATTGAAGTTGGAGTAGCAGCAGATTATCTGGTTGCTGCTGAATTGATGATGTGTTTTTTGGTGCGCGTGAGAAGGACGCTTTCGCCATGAATTACATTTGTGCGATGCGTGAAATTGACGGTGAAAATGAATGGAATGGAATGGGGGTTTTAGGGTCAGTTTGGTTTATTAAATGTGGTTGGATTGGGATTTGTTGTGGAATTTGGATTTGTATGTGGTTTATTAATGGGGTTGGATTGGATTTGTCCGAAAACCGAACCTAACCGCTACTATTATCTATATATTCACACTTTTAATTTAATCGGTTAGGAAGCAGGTTGGTTAGGAAGTTTGCTACGAAGTAAGTTGGTTAGGAAGTTTCTTAGGAGACCGGTTTGTTATTCAAACTAAAATTATTTGGTTTAACCATCTCTATTTATAAAGCATAAAGACAACTAAATGTGTAACCGAATAACCAAATAACGCAAAATATAGTCACAGGTACCCGCCGCCGCATTGCGCGGGTACCCGTTCTAGTATAATATAACAAACATAATGTAAATATATAACTAAACAAATCTAATTTATAAATTCATATTAAATTTTTAGGTGGATTTATAATATATTTATCTTAACGTTTATATGTTTGTTTTTTGTGTGCATGTGTTTACTTTGCAATATATCAATACTTATGTGACAATGATCATACTATGTGTAAATTCACTTGCATATGTGTATCTCCTCTATATGTGTGTAATTGTAGAATTATGAGATAAACATTATTAGGCTTATCTTGACAAAAAAAAAAAAAGTAAAGAAAAATAACCAATTTTCTACAAAAATCAAAATTTTTGGTATAAATTAGATACACATATATATAAGCAGTTAAAAACCGCCAAAAACCGAATGGTTTAGGTTTTTGATTTTATAAAAACCGAATGTTTCGGTTCGGTTTTGGTTTTAGCCAAAAACTGACCCAAACCGAGCTGTGCACACCCTTAGCAAGAAGTGTACTCATACGAGAATTTTTGCAAAAATTGTTCCTGAGCAATTTTCAATTTGCAAATTATGCCCTCGAAGGGTTACTGTTCATGCAAAAAGGTTTTTTGCCTAACGCTTGTTAGGAAATCCCGTTAGTTCCTAGTCATGTGCGTTGCACGTGAGGGTATTTTTGTCATTTCACTGTTCCCGCCATCAAAATCCAACTGACAGGCCCACTAGCACACTTACACTTGTGTTGAGGGACATTTTTTTGCAACTAAAGTTTATCGTCTTTCATTCTTATACAACACGAGTAAGCATTAACTCATACACACCCACTTACTACTCATCATCTTGTTGCACCCAAAAATCTTGTTGAACTGCAAAAATGGTTCTTTGCGAGTGCGGTCTACAATGCGTTGTTAGAACTTCGTGGACAAATAGGAATCCCGGTAGCTGATTCTACTCGTGCCCCACATACATAAGTTTGACTCTTGATCGAAACAACAATTATGTTAATTTTACAAGTTGTCTCTGTTTTCTTCTTTTAAATTACATTTCTTTCATTTTACAGAACTCTAGTTGTCCCTTCATTGGATGGGTGGATCCACCTATGTGCGACCGATCTCTAAACATCATCCCTGTTCTACTTAGGACCAGGTATGCTTTGGAAGATGCTCTGGCTTTAGATCAGGAGAGGGCCGACTAGGAGGAGCACCGGGCAAACGAGGAGGAGACCCGAGCAAACCAGGCGGAGCTTCGGGCAAATATGAAGGAGCAGCGAGCTAAGAAGCTGAGGAAATACCTTATCATTAGTTGGGTTTTCTTTGCTTCTTATGTTTACCTGCAAAGTTAAAAGTTTGGGTTTGGTCAATGTGGGTTGTTTTTTTGGTTTCTGGTAGTTAATGGTGTTTATGTTAGGTGTATATGAACAATGTATTTTGTTGACGGTTGGTTATGCAGTTAATGACATTATGGTATGACAACAATGGTTCAAGTATCTATGATTTGTGATATTTGTTTGTTACGTATGATTATGATTGTTTATGATTCGTGTTATTTGTTTGTTAAGTAGGATTATGATTTAACCAATATAACTATTGATGGAGTAGGATTATGATTTCACCAATATAACCAGTGGCAATGAAGAAGCAACATTTTATTTATTTCATTATTATATAACATGATTTGCATTTTGTTTATCCGAAATACACAATCTTCCTGAGCTTGTTAGAAACATGATGATTTACCTCCAAATCATCATGTTTCTTGAATTGCATCTTTCATCTTTAGAGGATTCTTCCAAACACTTCATCTTCTTTTAGACTGCATGAAGATCTTCCCTACAAGTTCCCTTGCCCTCTGTGTATGCTCATCCACCCAGAGTTTTGCTGACAACATCAAAGTGAGTGTACCCCTTGAAAATGGGTAGTCTTGCTCCACCAACATATAAATATCAGTTCCAGCTTTTGTAGACACATGATGAACTGCACATGAGTCATACAGTCTCCATGTCAAACTATGAGTACCAGCCTGAAATTTCCATAACTTACACCTTCATCTGGCTCAAAGATTCTCTTCAAATGTACCCACAACATTCTTTCTTTGTTATCTTGTGGTTCTGATGAAGTGAACTTCTGTTTGACTAAACACCACAGCTTTACTAGATCTTCTCTGTCAAATTCTTTGAGCATGTCATCAAAGTGGTGATAAACTTCAATGTGATTACCAACCCTGATGATCTTCCAACTCTTTATTTTGCTTGCATCTTGAATCTCCCAATGTATAATAGGATGCTTAGTCTATAGAGCTTCAACATTCTTGGCTTCTTGGTGAACAATCATCATCTGTTGTAACCTTTCCTCAGTCAAATCTTCTTCTTGGTCTTTCTGCTCTTGCTCTTGTTCAGCCACACCTGATTTTGTCTTCTTAGTCGCCTCCTTTTCTAACAATGCTCTCTTAGAACTTTCCACCATTACCTCTGTTTCCATGGGCACAAATCTGGCTATTTTCTTTTGAGCCTGTAATTTCTTGGCTGTTTCTGTATCAGACGAAAGTAGCTCTTTTGTTGACCTAGGAGTTTCATCAGCTTCTTCCACTAATATACTCTTTCCTTTTCCCTTACACTGTGGTTGTTGTTGTTGTGTGGTTGATGACATCAAATAATCCTGATATTTAAGTGTCAATTTCCCCCCTATTATGCTCGTTTATATTAAGGATTATGTGGATATATGATTTGATTCCTTTATATTTTGTATCCAGGTTACAAGTGAGCAGAGGAGCTAAAGAGACGAGGAAATTGGAAAGAACGTGCAAAGATAGACAAATCCAAGTATGCTGGAAGAAGCTACGGCGTAACATCATCTCTCGACTACGCCATAGCTAGGATTTCAACTATGAAGACCAAAGTCAACGCGGACCAAGAGTTACGGCGTAACCAATTCCCTGGTTTACGCCGTAACATACACAAGTCTTAATGAATCCTTAGATCTGAAGACTACGTCGTAACACAACTCTGGAAATACGACGTAGCAACATGTTCGAAAGTAGTCCAAGCTCAAGAATTAACTTACGGCGTAAGTTGGGATTACGACGTAATGAAGACTACAAAAGTTATCCGAGATCCGAAAAATATTCTACGGTGTAACGCACTTGGGGATTACGACGTAGACTGTAACCAGCCGCAATTTTTGAGTCTATTATTTTAATATTGAAATAATTTGTTTTATCAGAAAACGTGAATTAAATTATTTTCTGATGTTTACTAATGATAAAAATTCAAAAACGAGAAGATATCTCGTTTTTCCTGAAAAATGACATCGCACGCGTACCGACACCGACTTTAGCAATGGCAAAACTCAATAATTAATAATCAGAGTCGATAAATGTATTTCTAAAATACTGTGGAAACTAGAAGGGGGGGTTGAATAGTTTACCGGTTTTTAGATTCGTTTTACTTTTTGGAAACTTAACGTGTAATCGATAGATATATACTAATATGCAATAAGTAAAGAAGAGTTAAGAACAATCAAACCACAACACAATCGTTTATCGTGGTTCGGTCTACAAGGACTCTTTTTCCTTGCCCTACTCCACGCCCCGAGTATCCAACTCGAGAGTTAATCTCACTAGTCAACAAGCTCCTTTAACTCCGGTGGAGAAACCTTATACGAGTGTTAGAAGTTGTAGGCCGTTAGGTTATAAGTTAAAGAGTGACGGCCCAGAGAGGAATAGAGAGTGACGGCGTCAGAAGTGGATCTAGGCCATCCGAGAAACCTAATGGCGGCGAGCTGACGGCGTCAGCCTCTATAACCTGACGCCGTCAGAATGTAAAATCTATATATAGTTTTCTATTTTTCATTCATTAAGTGTGGAACTTTGTGGAGAACTTTTGGCACCAAACCCTAGACGAATTTTCTATACTTTTTAGGGTTTCCAACCCTTGGAACCTCATGCTTAATTAAAGATAAGTCTTCACTTCAATTCAATCAATATGTCTATGTGTTGGTTAATTATCTCTTTTTCTTGTCTTTTAATTAACATGTGTAGCTAAATTCTCTTGTGTTTGCTTAGATCTAATGAAACCTAACTATTAATTATTGGTTAATTGATGTGTTGTTGTTTGTTGGGATGATTGTTCCATCAATGTTAGGCTCAAGAAAACTNATGATTTGATTCCTTTATATTTTGTATCCAGGTTACAAGTGAGCAGAGGAGCTAAAGAGACGAGGAAATTGGAAAGAACGTGCAAAGATAGACAAATCCAAGTATGCTGGAAGAAGCTACGGCGTAACATCATCTCTCGACTACGCCATAGCTAGGATTTCAACTATGAAGACCAAAGTCAACGCGGACCAAGAGTTACGGCGTAACCAATTCCCTGGTTTACGCCGTAACATACACAAGTCTTAATGAATCCTTAGATCTGAAGACTACGCCGTAACACAACTCTGGAAATACGACGTAGCAACATGTTCGAAAGTAGTCCAAGCTCAAGAATTAACTTACGGCATAAGTTTGGATTATGACGTAATGAAGACTACAAAAGTTATCCGAGATCCGAAAAATATTCTACGGTGTAACGCACTTGGGGATTACGACGTAGACTGTAACCAGCCGCAATTTTTGAGTCTATTATTTTAATATTGAAATAATTTGTTTTATCAGAAAACGTGAATTAAATTATTTTCTGATGTTTACTAATGATAAAAATTCAAAAACGAGAAGATATCTCGTTTTTCCTGAAAAATGACATCGCAGGCGTACCGACACCGACTTTAGCAATGGCAAAACTCAATAATTAATAATCAGAGTCGATAAATGTATTTCTAAAATACTTTTATAAACACGCTCTCAGAAAATCTTATTCTAGCGTTCGCGCCAAAATAAGAATGCCCCGTTACATCGGAACACAATGAGACTCACGGTTCACGCGACCCCCTCTTTGGTAGTAATTACCAACTTAATAGTAACGAATTTATTTAAACTTAATAAACTTACCATACAAAAAAAAATAAAAAAAATAAAATAAAAGCACGCCTCATAAAGTTTCCTCACAACTCTCAAAATTTATACATGTTCCAAGGAGTAATAAGTTAATCCCTTGCTTTCTCTCTTCCAAAAACCAGATCTCCAAAACCTAAGATTTATGATATTCTCAAA